>VDFB02281492.1:981689663-981830345 GCA_007258455.2 Sequoia sempervirens
GAGACCTAAAAAACTTAGATGATGGTTTTAAAATATTTTATTCACCCATTTTTCTGTGCTCAAAATAAAATGACAGGATTTCATATGAATTCTTGGCTGTAACCTGCAAAACAACAAAAATAAACAAGAAAATACACAAATTTCTCTACAAAAACATTGTTCACCAATGTAAGATGGGGCTAGAAATTAAATAGAATAGACAAAGTGACAGCCAACACTTCTTAACTATTAACCTCATCCCAACAAGAGAAAACAATCATATGAAAGGAGAAAAATGAAAACAATGAAATAAAGCACTCCCCATTGAACTTGAATCACTTATACTGATCTCCTTCTTGTTGTTATGCAACTTTGCCCTCAGATTTGTTGAAATACTTGTGCAAAACCTGCAAATGGTAGCAAGAAAGTTGGAGACAATTAGTTGTTAAGCTAAAAATGGAGAAGGAAGGTTGCTTTTATAGACAACCCTTCAAATGGATGGCTGAGATTAATTCTCTAGAATGATTCCAAGATCAATGGTCCAAAATTGATGCACCAAGAATATGCTATTCTTGGAGGAATCATGACAGACAGACATGCAAGGACATGCAGGCTATGACAAACATGCAAGGACATGCAGGCTATGACATACATGCAAGGACATGCGGGCTATGACATGAAATAATGACAAGGTATCTTTGACCAAGTGGAGGTATATAAATAATTTATTTTAAATTATTTATTCAAAATGGAGGAAAATGACAAGTGGAAAATAAATTATTTATTCAAATTATTTATTTGGAGAAAATGAAAAGAGGAGCATTTAATTAAATTTATCAATTTAATTAAATGGAGAGATGAAAATTAGACCTTAAATAATTAATTTAGATTAATTATTTAATAGGGGAGGTTGCATGGGATAGTTAAATAATTTTAATAATTATTTAACTATAGAAGAATTAAAGGACCATGAATAGATAAATAATTAATGGTAATTATTTAACTATAGATGAAAGGTGACAAAATAATTAAATAAATAATAATTTATTTAGCTATTGAAGAAGAGGGAGAAATTAGTGACACAATTAGTTTATTTAATCGATCAGGATAGAATAAAGATTAGAAAGTGAATTAATTAAATAATTATTAAAAATTATTTAATTAATAGAGGAATATGATCAAACATAATTGAGTAACTAAAATTATTCAATTATCAAAGGAAGAGGATGAAGAAAAATGACACTCACAGGCTTAGGACATTTTTCATTGTCTACAATATATATAGTTTTGGGTTCTAGATTGTGCAACAGTGGAAGATGTGTTTGACAGTGTTTTACCTATGAAGAAGGTTGTCTGGGAGAAATGGAATTTCTCTACATTTATTCATGTTGAAGGTTCATATATTGCAGATTTGAGAACATGCTAATGTTTTCTATACCTACCTTCCCTTGGAAGCTTTGTTCATGTGTCGTATCTCAATGGTAGTTTGATTGGTTGCAGAGGATGATAGTATTCTTAGTTGAAGGTTTTTGCACCAATTTGTTTGAGTATTTGGTTGATGTTGGAATATTCCAGGATGTTGTGTGATATTGATATGTGGTCCACATAATGTTTCTAGACCTGGTGAAGTGTGAAATTGGTTGTTTGTTAGTGTTAATGCAGGTTTAGCTGACCTGGCATGTTAATTCTATTTGTGGAGGTGCTTCATTGTTTGTGGAAGCATGGTGTATCATTTCAGTATAGATTTGGGCCCCGGTTAACCCTCAAGGTATGGTTCTTCTTTACTTCTTTCCACCATGGAATTGTTTGGTGCTGACCTATTTGGTGGTTGCATGTTTGAGGTGAATATGTTTCATTGAGGTTAACTTGGAGAAGGTTTTTGAGGTTGTAGATGATATATATAAGGTCAATTGTTGGAGAAGTAAGTGGTGTGAAGAGTGGTGAGAAATGATTGATATGTTATCAAGTGTTGTGATCTGAGTGAAAGCTTAAATTCCTAAGACAATCAGAAGCAGTGAACAGAAGGTTTTTACATTCAAAGTGCTTGAAGTTGTTGGAGGAAGTGAGCCGAAGGTTGCAGATGGTGTAGAGTTTTTGTGGTGGATTCTCCTATTGCTCTAAGGTAGTGAACCTCCTTGTAATAGTTTCTTATATTCTTTATATTCCATACAATGAGTCCTCTAGGTAGTGAGTCGTTCTTTTCTTATAGGTAGTGAGCCTTCTGACAATGAGCCTTTTGTAATCGATGTTTTTATTCATATATATGTGAGTTAATCCTCACCGTGGTTTTTCCTTAATTAGGGTTTTCCACATAAATTTGGTGTTCCATTATGTATTATTGTGAGTTATTTTATGTTTCATGTGTTTACATTCATGATAATGCTTAATAAGGGTTTGAAGGTTAATGAGGTTTTAACGGGTTTAATGCACAACTGATTCACCTCCCCCCTCTGATTTTTCCTATGTGTCTAACAAGGGTAACACCATAAAATACTCCTTATGAAAGAATTCAATCCATGCTATATATCCAAGAAATTCCAAACACAATTTCATACTCTTCACATATCTTTACAATCATAACTTCACCTCATTTATATAGACCTCCTTCTAGTAACATAATCGAGGGGTAAACCACTAATCCCAAGTAAATTTCCTACTTATTACTTAATATAATTAGTTATACAATTTTTTAACAACCCAAATTAAATAATTAAAGGTATGTGTGCCACATTTTGAAATCTCCATCCACTAATATACAAAATAATATAATGTCCCTAAGTACAAAACTATTATCATAAGGAATAAATCCTATTGGATGTATATGAGTTAAAAAATAAGATAGGTTAATAATGGCAATATGATAATATGGAAGATAAATCACATAACATAGGAGATGATCATGGGCCAAGTTTCCCTTATATCCAATACATGAAAAATAGAATAAACATTTAAGATAGGGTAACATCATAGAATAATCATTTTGAAGAAGCAACTCCACACTATATATCCTAGAGATCCTAACTATAATACCATACTCTTCACATTTCCTTGTAATCATAGCCACCTCCTTTATATAGACCTCCTAATAACATAATGAAGGGGTAAACCACTAATCCCGTGTAATTTACCTACTTGTTACCTAATATAACTAGCTATACAATGTGTCCACAACCCAATATAAATAGATAAAGGGATATGTTGCACATGTCAATGTATTTATCCAAAAATATACAACATAATATAATTTCTCTAAGTACATAACTATTATCATAAGGAAGAAATATTATTGGATGTAAATGAGCATTTAAAAATAATATAGGTTCATAGGGCAATCTTGAAAAGTACAAAATAAAATTGGTTACAAAAGGATATTCCTAGGTTGAGGGAGTATAATTTGATCAGATGTTTTCCCTAGTTTCTAAGCTAACATCTATCAAGTTAAAATTATTTGTAGCAACAAATTTATATTTATATATAGCTAAAATGGATGTGAAATAAACATTACATTATCACTTGAGAGAAATAGATCTACATGAAACAACCTAAGCACTACTTGGAAAAAAAGTAAAGAAACTTTGGTTTGTAGATTTAAAAAATATTTATGGTCCCAATAATATCCTAGGATGTTATAGAAAAAAATTAATTTCTTTGTGTTGGGATTGAGTTTTATGAGATCTAAATCCTATCACTATTTTTACTATAAATGTCACACTAATTGATTCCTTATTAGTAGGTTGTACATAGATTATATGTTGCTTTTTGGTAACAATAAGGATGTGATTTATGATTTTATGTCTCAAATTTCACCATAAAATGAAATGAAAGACTTGGCGGTCGTCAAGTATATCTTGGGTATAGAAATCAAAAGAGATACAATGAATAAAAACAATGATTAAGCCAGAGTAAGTATGTGAACTCTATAATGCATCATTTTAGCATTGAAGCTGGAAAACCATTTTAATAAATTAGTTTCCTACACTACCCATGGAGATGGAGGATATGTCCTATGTTTCTTATGGTATGTACTAGACTAAATAGTGTTCAAGTAGTGGAAGTCTTGAGAAATTTTATGGTTAATCTTTAATAAGATATTTGGGATGTAATTAAGAGTCTTAAGATATTTGTGGGGTGCCTCAAATTACTCTATTTTTTATAATGGTGATTTTACATGGGACTAGCACTTAGTGAACATTCATGAATTCATGGGTTTGGATTGGAAAAAGATGTTAAGAATAGAATATCTACCAATGGGATATGAGTTATTTGAGCTTAGTAGTGTTATTAATTAGGTGAGTAAGTTGTATTTGTGAGTGGTTTGTCCACTAAAGATACATAAATACATGTATCTATTCATACCTATAATGAGGTCATTTGGCTTAAGATATTGTGTCTAGATATGGGGCTATATCAAGGAGCTATCAAATGTCTTTTTGATAGTCAAAACACCATATATCTAGAAAAAAACTTGACCTTTCATATAAGGATGAAGCACATAGATGTATAGTATTATTTTTTTTGTAACATGGTAGATAATGGGAGGGTGATGTTAAATAAAGTTAACACTTTGTAGAATGTTACAAATGTATCAATGAAACTCATTAGCACAAATAATTCAAGTGGTGCAGTAAATATACAAACCTCCCATCCCCAAATATATAGTTGAAAATGTTGGTATTCTTTTTTCTCTTGCAAGGTGTTCAAAAAATGGAAAAATGTTAGGAAATATCTATCAACCTTGCATCTTAATGTTAAGAATTTAAAAAAATATAATTTTCAAGATATATAACATAAAAATACAATTTTCAATCTATATGTTGTGGTTGCTACTATAGATATAGGGATGGAGAATACCAGCATCAAGAGATCCCACAGATTAGCGAAAAACAATAAGAAATTTTTGGTGAATGATATTTCTAGTGACGAGGAGCAGTCTGACAGCAAAGGCAAGAGGAAGGAGGAAGATACAAAGGAGGAGGAGGAATTTGTCGAAGGACCTAGTCATCTTTTTGAATTCAACAAGATGCTCAAGGATGATTCAATGACCCATTCCTCGAATGGGGATGGAGAATACCAGCATCAAGAGATCCCACAGACTAGCGAAAAACAATAAGAAAGTTTTGGTGAATGATATTTCTAGTGACGAGGAGCAGTCTAACAGTAAAGGCAAGAGGAAGGAGGAAGAATTTGTCGAAGGACCTAGTCATCTTTCTGACTTCAACAAGATGCTCAAGGATGATTCAACGACACATTCCTCAGACCCTAGGGCTATGGAGGAAGATAATGCAAATTCTATGGACAAGGAGGATGATTATAGCAAGTTCTTGGAGTGGATGGATAAACTCAAAAGGAAATTTGTTGGGTTGAATCAGTTCACCGTCAAAATGATTCACCATTCCATCGATATCCTTTTTGTTGTGCTCAAGGAAGAAGTGGACAAGAAAACTATGGAGGAGGGCCCCAACTAGGTTGGGGAGGATGTTATAAACCTCCTCATACAAAAATGGGAGGGTATAGCAAGTTAGTCTACTACTTTTGTGTTACGTTTTGTTTGGGTCGTTGTATGTTGGTTGTTGATATGTTGTCTCTATGTCTTGTATTTTGGTGGTTTATGTTTTAATGTTTTGGACTTGATCATTTTTTCCCTTTGGGCTCGTGGTATAAAGGGTATTGTGCCCTATAAATGCAGCTTAATATATCAAAAACATAAAAAATATAATTTGTACAACTCTAAAGGTCAATTTTTAATGAATCTTCTTTTGAAATAGAATAAAATCAAGAGAGGCAAATTACAATAAAATGGATCTCTCTGAAATATTTAATTTAAAAACTACAAAGTGAATTGACTTCCCTGATCAAAATTTATGGTCATTAGAAGTCAAGTCTCTCACATCAAAAATATAAGAGCATCTATGATGCATAAAAGAGTTGTAAGAGGGAGTCACACTTGTTGACTAGCTTTTGACACATGTTATGACATGTCATAATGCATCTTTAATTGGATGTAATAGAGTCTCCAAGTTGGTGAGTGTATTAATATGAGCTTATGGCAAGTGGAAGGAATGTGTTTTATAACTTGTGGACTCATTTTTAGATTTGGGCATTGGATTTTGACTAAGTATTTGAGTGAAAAAATTTAGATGGTCTTATCGTATGTTTTTCTAATTGCCATTTGATGGTTTTATGTATTGTTTCTCCTATTTTTTGAGTTTTGGAGATGGAGGTTCCATCATGATTTTTGTAGGCAGTGTTATGCTACTAGAATTTCTCTAGAACTCTTTCTAATAATACTTCTATAAAGGTTGGCTCTATAAGTGTCTTGTAACCACTGATTACTAAATAATATTTAGTTTCTTTAGAGTGTATAGTTTCTCTCCATAAAATATCTTCCCCACATATATTATTGTGTCATGATATATTTATTTTGTGTTTATTTCCTTGTAAATGTATGATCAATTTAATTTTTGCACATACCTCTCATATATTAGTGTAAGTGTAAGTGTATTTTGCACCTCTACATTTCAAATCAAATATATTAAAATAACAATTAGTTAGAAAATAAATTATTAAAATTTAATAAAATACCAACACATGTTCACATGTACATGTGTGACTATATCATTCAAAGTGAATAAAATAAAATAAAATTTGGGTAGAATAGAAGATAACTTGCATAAATTATAGAGTTTGAAAATATTAAACATATTTTTTCAATTAATTATGTGTAAATTTATAATATCTGCAATTTTTAAAAAGGGACAAAATTTAAATAGGTTAAAATTAGACATCTATATGATCACTTTATGATCTCTAAGATATCATAACTAAATGTGTCTCCTCTACTAAGGCATTTAAAGTATATTTATCCACACCTACTCCCAATTTTACTTTACATATTCTACTTAATAAAGGTACCTTCACAAGCATTTAATGGTGAAAGGCTCTCCAATTTAGATTTGAAACAAATCTAACTAGTTTCTTTACTCACAATTTCCAAATCAAACTAAATAACTAGACCCAAAATGAAAGAACATCTTGATGTTTACTTACAATTAAAATTTAAATTCAATAACTTTGATTAAATGCATTTGTATTTTTTAAATGAATCTTTTAGAAGGCTATAAATTCATTTCACAGATAGTTCACACATCTTTTACTTCAATTCTCTATATACAAGTTTTACAAATTTTATAAGTTCTACAAATTTTAGAACTCCTCAAGTGTATTTTTTGGCTAACAAGATTAAAAAATCAAATTTTCTCGTATGCATGTATGTATATATATGTATGTATGTATGTATGTGTGTACAACATACATACATGCATACATACATGCATACATCTATCTATCTATCTATCTATCTATCTATCTATCTATGCATATATACATACATATATAGATACAATTATTTACGATTTTATATATATGCAATTACAATTTTATACAAATTTATATTTTTTCTATTATTTTTTGTTAGTAATATGAAAAATATAATTATTTTTAATTTTAGATTTTACACTTAAAATATTTTAGTGTTTATATTTACACTCTATATGCACTTTTATTAAACTTTTCACATATTTAATATTTATAGATATTTATATTTAATATTTATAGATATTTATCTAACATATATATTAATTATAATTGTTACATTTACAAAAATACTTTGGACAAGTCTATTTTTTATCTTATCATTAATCTAAAATCTACTTTGTGCTATTGGGACACTTAGCTCAAATGCTACGATATTTTGGCATGCTACAAACAAGGTGTTCCAAAAAAATCTACATGGATTATAAAAGAGGAAAAATAGACTTCCTAATGTAGGATTTCGAGTGTATCCATTGGAATAATGAGAAAAAAAATGACCACGTTCTAAATTTATTTCTACATTTATTTCTCTTGAATAGGTAGGCATAAAAAAATTACAAGTCTTATAAATATATTAATGGGCATGGCTATTAAAATGAATCTATTTTGTCATGTTAGTAAACGGAACACTTGTTACAACTCCATACAGACATATATATCTTCTTGGGTTTGTAGTGTGTATATACAACTGCATATGTATATTTAATTATTCATATACATGTTTAAAAATACATATTTTTAGTTACAATTTTTTTTATAATTGTCAATTTCAACATCAAAATTATGAAACATAAAAGTGGTGGAGTAAAAAAAATATATGGGTACGTTAATTTATAGAGGGGTTCAATTTTTTCATTAATGTTTTTTCATAATATTTTTTTCTTGCAAGTACAACATAGTTTAACAAGACTAGTTTCGTAAATCCTTTCAAATTCATGGTGAGAAGTAAAAAATGGAAGACAATTGATGCACTCATACCTAGAGGGTCATGTTGTCACATGAAATTACACCTTATTGAACATATGCTCAACATTCCTATCACATGATAGAACCAACCTCAAGGTGTGAGACCTTGCAATTGAGATTAGATCTCTTGAGAAGATTGGGCTCAGTGATAACTTTAAGAAATCTCCCTCAAAAAAGATACAAAATCCTAGTGAATATTTCACTTTTTTAGGAAAAAGTATTAATTTCTATTGGCAAATCTTTCATTTTTTGAAAAAAATATTAATTTTATCAGCAATTTTTTTACATAACTAAAATTTTGTAGAAAATTTTGGGGAATCTTGAAAAATAATAGGAAAATGCATTAATTATGATGGTGAATCCATCCAATGTAAAAATGATTCTCATGGAAAAGTAGGGGCCAAAGGGTGGAATGATGGGTTTAAGGGGTAGACTATAATATTTACTTGCCACCTTTATTTTAAAATATAATATAATGGCCCTCATTGTATTCTACAAGGTAAAATGTACCCACGATCTGTAATTTTCATGGGGCTCGAAATTACTTTGGATCATTGATCTAATGACCCTCGTTGTACTCTGTGAGGTAAAATGTACCCATGATCTATAGTGCTCATGAGACCGAAAATTATGGGTCCCATGGGCATTACAGAGCGTGGGTACATTTTACCTTGTGGAATACAACAAGGTCCATTAGATTTGTTGGAAGATTGAAATCACTGAGAGCAGGGGGGGTGAATCAATGATTTAGAAAGTCACAATAATTTAAACTTTGAAAACAGAAATATCAAATGACAATTGAAGAGAAGACATCTCATGAACTTAGACAATAAGCATTTCATTAACAGAGGCTGTGATGAGGGCGCAGCCCGAGACACGGAAAATAACCCACAAACAAGAGAATAATTTTATTATTCAGAAAATGGAGCTTCTTACATGCAGAGGATCTCAAATCTCCAAGTTCTACAACACATGCAAGCTACAGAAAGCTACAGAATAACCCTTTCGCAATGTGCGAGCTTGTTCCCAAAAAGTTACCCAAAAATTAGAAACCCGCCCATAAATAGAGCTCCTCATTAGTTTGAAGCCAAAACAACATTCAAATTTGAGTGTAGGCGGTTTGGCGCTGAAAATTTACAACATGAAGTCCAAATTTCAAAAGAGCATTTGCAATTGTATTTTCTAGAAAGTGCGCCAACTTCCTGGGGCCATAACTTTTGATCCAGGACTCCGATTCGCAAACCGTTTGAACCATTGGAAAGGTCTCAAAGTCAATAACGCACTCAAAACCCACTACGCCAATTTTGGTAAGTTTCAGGGCCATTCCAGGAAATCTACGTGCCTAAAGTCTAACTCAGAAGATTTTCAGGTGCAAATCTAGGAAACTAAAACTGCAATATCTTTCAACCCAGGAACAGAAAATAAAAACCGTAAATTGGGAATTTCATTATGACGAAAAGGGTATCCAAAAATGTAAAAACATCTAAAAACTAACAAACTTGAAATTTAACTATTGTTGGGTGATGCAAGATTGCCCTTACACCACTGGATGCTCCTGCATCAGACACCCAAGGTAATTTTAGAAGTGACCCCGTCACGTCTCATATGGTTGAGGAAAACCCAACCGGTCAACCGCTGCCTTAGATAGTCAGGATGAATCTTCCACAGGTCTTCCTCTCCATTTCACCAGATATTCTTCATACTGCCTATTTCTGGTACTCTTTCCCACACGACTGTCCAAGATTGCTTCAATCTCCTCCCTTTCTGAAGTAGGTGCTAGAATGCCATACTACCCTATTGCTGGTGCTTCCTCCATTCCACCTTCATGATACTCTATCAAATCTGAAATGTTGAACACAGGGGAAATGTTGATTCCATCAAGCAACTCTACCTCATATGCATTCCCTGAATCATGCTTCTTCAAAATCTTACAGGGACCGAACTTCTTCATCTTCAATTTTTTATATGTTCCCACCGGAAACCTTTCTTTCCTCAAGTGGACCATCACTTCATCACCAATCTAAAACTCCTTATACCTCCTCTTTTGATCTGCCTTAGCCTTATACTGCATATTCATCTTGTTAATATGTTCTCTTACCTTCTCATGTATATCCTTGATGTGTTCTACAAAATCTTCGGCTTCAGCACTTATTTTCTTCTCTTGGTCCATCTTCCTCAATTCTCGAGCTATTCTGGGGCTACCTCCATACACAATCTGGAATGGTGATCTACCAATGCTTCGTTGATGAATTGTTGTAAGAAAATTCTGCCAGGGGTAAGATCAAGTCCCATCCCTTAGGTTTATCTTCTACTAAACATCTCAGTAGGTTACCCAGACTCCTGTTAACAACCTCTATCTGCCCATCTGTTTGTGGATGGTGTGGAACTGAATTTCAACTCTGTCTTCAGCTTCTTCCACAAGGTCCTCCAAAAGTACCCCACAAATTTGGTGTCACGATCTGAAACAATACTCTTTGGCAGACCATGTAGCCTCACCACCTCTTTGAAGAACAAGTCAGCAATGTGGACTGCATCATGGGTCTTTTGACATGGAATGAAATGTGTCATCTTCGAAAACCTATCAACCACCACAAAGACTGAATCATTCCCTCATTGTGTCCTTGGCAAACCAAGAACAAAGTCCATACTTATATCCTCCCATGGCCTCTGCACAGTAAGCTGATATAAGCCTATATTCTTTGGCTCACTCCTTTAGCCATCGACATACCCTGCAGCCTTTGTACAAACTTCTTCATATCCTGTGACAACTGAGGCCAATAATAATGCTCACTGATAATGGCAATGGTCTTATCCCGACCAAAATGTCCTGCCATTCCTCCACTATGCTTCTCCTTTATCAGGTTCTCCCTCATGGAACTCCTCGGGATACACAATTGACTTCCCTTAAATAACATGCCATCCTCGGATTATGAAATCCAGCCACCTTGTCCTATCCACTGTAACAGGTTCCTTGCAAGCTTTCCAAGCCTCTGCAAAATCGATCTTCATATAGTGTCTTGAGTTCATTGAACCCAATCACTTCAATCTGCATCTTTGTCATCAATGTATGCCTCCTACTTAAGGCATCTGCAACCCTATTTGACTTCCCACTCCTATGTTTCAAAACAAAGGTATAACTCTGCAAAAACTCTACCCATTTCATATGCCTCTGATTTAATTTTCCCGACTATTTAGGTACTGCAAGGCTTGATGATTAGTATATAGAACAAATTCCTTTGGCAACAAATAATGTCTCCATTTCTTTAATGCTTGAACTATTGCATAAAATTCCTGATCATATACAAAATACTTTCTCTTGGCATCATTTAACTTTTCACTGAAATAGGCAATGGGCTTACCTTCTTAGCTCAACACTGCTCCAATGGCACAACCACTAGCATCACAATCCACCTGAAACACCTTGTTGAAATCTGGAAGGGCTAGAACAGTTGCTCTGTCACCTTCTGCTTCAACAGTTCAAAACTTTTTGCTGCTCCAGTGCTCCACTTGAATTCTTTTATATCCCCTCTCATTGTTTCAGTCAGGGGTCCACAAATACTACTCGTTTCTAATGAACTTTATAAAAACTAGCCAAACCATGGAAAGATCTCACCTCGGTAGCAGTTCTTGGGGTAGGCCATTCCAGAATAGCCTTCACCTTCTCTGGGTCCATCTTGAGACCTTCTGCTGAGACAACAAACCCCAAGTACACTAACTCCTTTCACAAAACTGCACTTCTTCGATTAATCAACAGTTTCTCTTCTCTTAACTTCTCAAAGGCTCTCCGAATATGCATCAGATGCTCATCCAACGCCTTACTGAAAATCAAAATATCATCTAAATACACAATAACAAAACTTCCTAAAATTCTTTTAGTACCTCGTTCATGAGCCACATGAATGTGCTCGGTGCATTGGTTAGCCCAAAAGGCATGACTAACCACTCAGACAGTTCTCTTGGTCTTGAAGGCGCTCTTCCATTCATCTCCCTCTCAACTGGATCCGGTGATATCCACTATTCAAATCAATTTTTTGTGAGGTCTGAGCCCACTCAAACACCCATCGTGTCATCCATCCTTGGTAGGGGAAATCTATACTTGATTGTTATCTTGTTTATGGCTCGAGAATCTGTACACATCCTCCACTCCCCATCCTTCTTTGGTGCTAGTACTAGGTACTGCACATGGACTCAAACTCTCCCATATCAAACCCTTTCTCAACAACTCTTGAACTTGTCTGTTCAACTCCTCATTTTCTCTGGAGTCATTCTATGAGCTGCCCTATTTGGAAAACTGCTCCAGGGATCGGTCAATCTGATGACTGATCTTCCTTATTGGTGGTAAACCCTCAGTACATTATCGAAACAATATCCAAACTCATCCAACATCCCAGAAACTTCTTCTGGAACCTTCTCACTATCCTCCTTACTCACTCTAGGAATCAATGCATAACACACACTCATGCTTCATACCTTCTAAAAATTTCTTCCATCTACATAACAAATTCTAGCACTACTGCATACCTTTTCTTCGGTTTCCTTCAAGGGTTTCAACTTGGAAACCCCATCCTTTGTCAAGGAATAAGTGTTTGCATGGCCATCATGTATAGCTTGCCTATCAAACTACAGCCTCCCCAACAACATGTGACATGCATCCATGGGGATGATATCACGAGTACCTCATCATGGTAGCTCCCGATCTTGAACTTTACTAGGCACTGCTCATTGACCAAAACTTTGTGGTCTTTCACAACCAGGCAATCCGATACAGGATGCGGGTGTCTTTCCCTCTTCAGCTTCAACTTTGTGACCATCTCCTCTGACACTAGATTATCAGTGCTTCCACCATCAATAATGACATCACAACATTTTCCTTCACACTTGCACCTTGTGCAAAACAGATTCTTTCTCTGTTCTGGTTCCTTTTCCTCAGTCACTAGGGTTCTCCTAATCACTAGGGTTTCTCCCTTTCGTATCATCTGAATGTTCAGATTGGGCCTCCTCATTTGCATGCACAACCCTTCCATGACCTTCTGCCTTTTTTCTGCCCTTCCTTGGTGTTGTGGACATTCATAGGCTCGATGCCCTTCTTCACCACACTGGAAACATATTCCTCTGAAACCACCTCTTCCAGATCTTTGTACATATCTCCCTCGTCCTCTACCTCTTTGATCACCACTGTTTTGATCACGAGGGCGGTAGAAGTTGTCATTCCATTGCCCCTTCTGCTTTGACCTCCTCGTCCTTTTTGCTTGCCATCAAATTTTTTGTTCAGCTTCTCTTCCACCTTTAGAACAAACTGATACACATCCTCAATGGTGGTCATTCTGACTAGGCTTAACTCCTCTGAATGCTTGGTCGTAACCCATTAAGATATCGGGCTACCTTCTCCTTATTGGCCTCTGTGGACCCATTCTAATGATTATCTTGTGAAAATCTTTAGTATATTCTTTCACGTGTCCGCTTCCTTGCTTCAACCCTTGCAATTTCTTCAACAGATCTAACTCGTAGTCCATTGGTATGAACTGCTTCTTTAGTTTCTCTACCATGCGATCCCATCTAGTGATATTACCTTTTCCTCTTCGATTTCTTTCCAACGGACCTCTTTCCACTAAATACTGGCATGGCCCTTCAGCTTCATTTTTGCAAACTTAACCCGATCTGGGTCCTCTATTTCCTCATACTCAAAATATTCTTCTAGCTCGTTGATCCAATCGATCAACTCTTTCGGGTTCAGACTTCCAGAATAACTGGGGACTTCTGCTCTGGTCTTTTCCCGATCTTCGAAATGGCCCTTATTAGCCACATTTGGTCTTGATCAATTGCTTCTTCTTCCTCTTCTACATTGAACCTTCTTCCTCTCCTTCATCCTCACTTTCCTCCCTCAGGTTTAACCCTCTTCTCAACTGCTCTTGTAACGCATCAATTTGTCTCTAGAGGGCTGCCAGTGCATCTCTTCCACCAGCATTTCTGCCACCTCGACCACCTCTGGCACCACCACGCCTACCAGGCATCACTCTTGGAGGCATCTTTCTTGACCTCGACCCACAAGCACGGTCCTGGTGCGAACTGCCTCACGATCGGCGATTTGTCCACACGCTCAAGAAAACCTGGCTCTGATACCACTTGATGAGGGCGCAACCCGAGACACAGAAAATAACCCACAAAGAAGAGAATAATTTTATTATTCAGAAAATGGAGCTTCTTAGATGCAGAGGATCTCAAATCCCCAAGTTCTACAACACATACAAGCTACACAAAGCTACAGAATAACCCTTTCGCAATATGTGAGTTTGTCCCCAAAAAGTTACCCAAAAATTAGAAACCCGCCCATAAATAGAGCTCCTCATTAGTTTGGAGCCAAAACAACATTCAAATTTGACTTTAGGTGGTTTGGCGCCGAAAATTTACAACGTGAAGTTCAAATTTCAAAAGAGCATTTGCAATTGTATCTTCTAGAAAGTGTGCCAACTTCCTGAGGCCATAACTTTTGATCCAGGACTCTGATTCGTGAACCATTTGAACCATTGGAAAGGTCTCGAAGTCAATAACGCGCTCAAAATTTGCTAAGCTAATTTTGGAAAGTTTCAGGGCCATTCTGGGAACTCTAAGTGCCTCAAATCTAACTCGATAGATTTTTAGGTGCAAATCTGGGAAACTAAAATTGCAATATCTTTCAACCCAGGAACAGAAAATAAAGACCATAAATTGGGAATTTCATTATGATGAAAAGGGTATCCAAAAATGTAAAAACATCTAAAAACTGACAAACTTGAAATTTAACTATTTTTGGGTGATGCAAGATTGCCCTTACACCACTGGATGCTCCTGCATCAGGCTGGCTTGATAAATTTTGCACATATATCAGAGCTTGTAACTAAACCATTTATGCAAGATGCTTTGATTTAAAGAATGGGCAGAAATGAATGACTGATATCAACAATTAATGCAACTTAAGCAAATGAACTAATCACACATAGAAACATCATATAACACCAGAATTTTTTCCTGAGTGGAAAAACCCTCTAGGGGAATAAAAAACCACTCAAAAAATATTTCATTTATTCACTTAGAGCACCACTCTTTTACATTCAGGAGCACTAACTCCACAAAATACAAGAGCACCAAATCCATAGGTTTAGGAGCACCAACTCCACAAAAATCAGAAGCGCCAACTTCATGAGATACAGGAGCACCAACTCCTTTACAAAGCAACAAATTAAAGCATTCTATCAGAACCCTAGAAGTGCAATTTTTGTAACCCTAGAATTACAATAGAAGACTATGAAATATTTTGATCAAGCTCACTAAAGAATGTTGTGTATCAGCATCTTCTCAATTAATAAACAAATTTTTAATATAGAACAACTTTTTGTATCAAAATAATCACTTAAGAAGTACTCATGAAAATCTCCTCTTCTCTTCACCAATACATCATTAAAACAAATACCAAAAACCCCTCTTTTTAAATAGGTACATAATCTCTGCATACAGTTTTTGTAACTGTAAAAACCATCTTGAGTTAGGGTTTTTGAATAAGAAACCCCTTTACCAGTTTTGCAGCTAAAACAAGATAAGTATATTTCAGTTATAACCCAAGAGAAGAATTACCAGAAACCCTACAGGATTGTTAACCAACCTCTTCAAACAGATTCCTTAAGAAAAAAAATTATCAACAAATTATTCACAAAACCATCATCATTAACCTTCTCTTTAACCAACTAATCCAAAGGTCGTATTAAACAAAATTTGCAAATATATGGTGGAAGAAATTGAATGAGAAACATGATGACCTGTCAAGAAGTTCCCAACGACCTAGCTGGTAAGATGCCACTAAATCTCCATTGTAGCTCCCACATTCGAGCTCTCAAAAAACTTACAGTCAACGTTCAAAACATCCTCACTTCCTTTTAGCTTATAACCTGTTGTCCAAAACTCCTCTAGTGTCGGCTAAGAAAGAATCTCAAGATCTGCAGCTAAAACAAACATGGCGGCTAGGGTTCCAAACTCTATTCACAACATAATGAAAAACCTTTTTCCAAATAAAACTTCAAGTCTCTTTGAAGACTTTACCAAACACAATGATGCTTTGAATTCCGATGTCAAAGGCTTCTGCCACGGATGCCAAGTCACCAATTAACTATGTATGTTGTGTCACATATAGACCAATATAAACATTATAGTTTCACTGACATCAATATAATAAATGAATCATTAACCCAATGTCAATGATGGTTGTCAATAACACATGTTACCACTTGAAAAATGAACACAATAGTTCGCCTATAACTTGGTCATAGCCATGTGACCTTTTAATAAAGTCATCTTCCTATAAAATGTAATGAGATCGATATAATTCCATTTAAATCTGCCCGAGCCTTTTATTATAAAGGCTTTAATAATCTTTTAAATTTAAATGTGATGCAAGTAATAAAATATTCAAAGCCTCAATATCTTATGTGATGGAGATGAAAAATTCTATAGACCTTTTGAATTTTTAGCATGAATTTTCATCATAATGAGAGCATAGAAAATGACCTTAACTGATCAACTGAAATACTGAGCCAAAAGATATGAAGTCATAGAAAATAATAATGCCAATATCACATGACCACAATGTGGTTGTAGACCTTCCAAAAGCAAGTTGTCCAAAGCCTTGTAACATTGTATGCTTTATGACACCATGTATCAAATGTTAACACATATGTATCTTGAAGACAACACATACCCTCTTAATCAATGAAGAGAATACATATAAGTGAGTTAATACTTGTAATCCATGCTTCTATGAAAACTTCTTGTAAACGGGTATGTTTTGTACAAACATAATATGTGCCACTCATATATCACTTGATCTGTCAGCTCAAGTAAAAATGCACAAATGTATAAACAAATGTATACCTCAAAATGAATATGCCAGTATATGTATGCCATGGTGACTTGTAACCCTAAAACAATGAACATATGTCAAACATCAGTACCAACATGTAAAAACTGAAACTAGAAATTGCATGCCATGAACCATGTGAATCACCATGTGAACCAACTATAATCATCATGTATCAAAACAAGTTGGGAATGTATTAGCTGAGAATGCATCTTGATGTATCAACTGAGAATGCATCCTGTCAACATCCACCAAGCATATCATAACACCAACCAATGCAACTGCATATCAGTCAATCTAAGAATGCAAAGCATAGAACCAGTGATGTCATGAACCCCATAAAATAGTTTTGGTATCAAGGACAAACTAGCATATAAACAACTAAAAGCCAACTCCCCCTTTGTCCTTGATGGAAAAACACATCATCTCTCCCCCTTTTTTCCTCAATGACAAAGAATGAAAGAGGAGAATGTGAGATGCCACGAAATAAACAACTGAAACCAACCAACTTTCCAACACAATAACTAGCTGGATATAGAGCAACAAATAAAACATAAGAAAGTTGTGAATAATAAAAAAAATTGTAGACCTAAGCTCCCCCTTTGCTCTTAAATTTATTATCAACTTCACTAAGGCCATCTCATGATCAACTGCCATTAAAGATTGTCAACAAGAGTACATTGTAGAAAAAAGTTCCACAATCAACACTAATGCATTAACAACCAACCAAACAACCATTGATCCACTTGGCATGATATCAACATAAACCACTATCATATGTACTACTTCTATTGAGAACAAGATAGCACTGATAGCATTGATAGAGAAAAACTGTAAATTATCTTTACTATACAAAATACTACTATCAAACCTGCATTTGCTCCTTCTTCATTAGTTAATGTTAGCAGAGAATGATATCATTGTCATTGTATGATTGCAGCAATATCATGGACCACCTTTCAAGAAAACACTATATATTTCAAGCAATGGTATTCCATAAAAGTTTCAAAACATTGTCATGGCACCATGGATAATACTATCACCAATAGCATGTTAAGGTTTTGATTTACTATCCAAGATAACTACTTCATTCTTACAAACTCATACTCATACCTCTGATTATTTGTATGCATTTGAATGTATGAAGAGACTTACTAATTTCCGTAGTGGCCTCTGAAGATTTCATTGCCCCTTATATTGACATCACAACAAAAACATTTCTACTCACTGTCACTTTGATTTAGAATGCAAAACAATGACATTATATGATGTTAATTCATTGATCACCAAACAGATCACTCCACACCGTCCAAGAATGTGAATAAGCATTGTTCATAAAAACATGTTGTCAAAGATACACTCAGCAAGAATATACTGTCATTTCCAGCATGGTTAGCACATGAAAAGTTGTCAACAATTAACATGCTCAACACCAAACAAACCATAGCAATACAAGAAATCACTACCTATGTTATTGATCTTACTGCCTCTACATATCATTGTCACAATCATTGCACTTTCACAAATCCACTATCACAGCAAGCTAAGTAAATAAGACGTAATTTTCATCATTGAAACACTACATACTATTCCACAAATCCTGACCACTTTTCCTATGATCATCAATGACAATATAATCAACATTGAACTGTCCTAGATTGCAAATAATCAACATATTGTTGGAGTACCATGCATAAGAAAATACAGATGACCTCCATTTCATGATATCATTGATTGTTCACAATGCAACATTGACTATCATAATAGTGGGCTTGTTTCAGTGACTATCTTGAACTGTTCTTTGTTCTAAAGTCACAGTGCATCAAAATGGAACTGTGATCAATTCCATGAAGGATCACTGAAATGTATTTTGTTTATCGGTGCATGAATACCATGTTAATTCCATCTACATTCAAACACCATATTGTGACTAAACAAATCAATTCCACTACCTCCTTTCAAGAAAGATACATAACAATCATCACTATGCATGAGACAAGAAGAACCCATTTACTGTCTTTAGCTGAGTTGAAAACTTAGAATCACAACATCATGAAACCAAAACCATAAACCAGTGTTCATTTATGTATTGTTATTTGATAGTAATACTAAATCATGCAAATGTGCAATATGGAAGATTCTTCACTGTGCACACATCCATTTGACAACCACCATACCTATGTTCTCTGAAAGATATATTTGACTGGCATGGCGCTTTCACTGATATCTATCCTTGTGGTTATTTCTAATGCATTTATCACAGAATGAGAGTAGGTCCATTACTGCTAGATGATCATTGTTAATACTGTCAACTCCTTGCAAGAGAAAAAACATTGTTGTCAAAAATGAACACAAAACATTATGACAAAAACATCAAATTCATGAGGCAAAAGAAGACCATTTCCATTCTTAACCACAATTCCATTCACCACATCAACTCCATAAGCATGAAGCATGATCTAAGATTCTATTCAACTCAAATATTCACACATCAAATCACTTTTTTCTTTGTTCTATTCACTATTTTTTCTTATTTGAACACAATATCATTTGTCAAAAGTCTCTGCTACTATTATGTTGTTTCAAAGATAGCATGTCCTTTGTATCAGGACCATTCCACATGACTATCCTTGATGCAAAGACTCTTCAAACTCCCATGACAAAAGAAAACAGATCACATCACAAATCTTGACATAGGATGCACAATGCCAAACAAGATCATCATGATTAACTCCTTGGGTCAAAAGATAAGACAGTGATTATCTCCTCCTGACTTTAAGCTAGTTCTTATGCATTGGATAATATCATTTGATTAACATGCATTGATTTTTATTTTTCACCTCCTGAATCTTGTTTTCTTCTCCATACTTGTATAGGATTTTTTCTTCTCCTTACTTAAGGTATTATTTTGCTTTTGTTTGAACATGTAGTCCCTAGATGGCTTTATCAAACTTTTCTTACACCATTGTGCTTTGTCTCCAAACCCATTATACCTATAACATATAATGGTGTTGTCTAGACCAAAGAGAGGATAATTTCTTCTAGGCATGTTGTATGAACCTCTCTTGACATTCCTCACATGATTATGACTTTTATTCATCCAACAATTTCTTGTACAATTTCTTTCTCTATGTCCATAAGCATTACAACAATAGCAATAGCCATGAAATTGAGAGTGGTTATACCTGATAAATGGAGATCTTTATGGTCTTTTTTTCCTTTCATCAACCCATTTAACTTTTTTCTAAGTAGCAGCAATATGGTGACCAATATCAACCTTCACTCTTGGTGTTTTCTTGGATGTAAACTTCTTTCCATCTGCAGTAGAAAACACTGTCTCATGTTTAGATTTTTCTACAGAGCATTTTCCAACTTCATATCCCACTCCTGTAGGATCCTTAAAATGCTTTTATTTTCCAATCATCTCATTCAATAAATTAGTACTACAATCAAATTTCTGACTTTTACCTAATTCAAACCTTGACACTTTCAAGCTCTTTCCTTAATGCAATTACTTCTCCTTCAAATTTTAGACACTATATTTTTAACCTCCAAATCAAACCTTACAACATCTTCTATCCTTTTACATTCTTCAATTTCAATTTTCTGACTTATAATCATGTCATCTTTAAGAGTTAGTTCTTTTAACAAGGAATCATTATCTGAATTTTTCTTCAATGAATTAACCTCATTTTCTAGTTTATTACACAATTCATCCTTGTCTTTTAACTTGGATTCCAATCCCTCTTCAATCCTTTTTTTATCAACCATTTGGGCTTTCAGAAATTCAATAATCTGTTTATCATCATTATGATCTTGTATTACAGCTTTATTGGCATTGACACTTTTTTGTAAGCGTACCTTAAGATCTAGATTTTCTTTTCTAAGCCTCTTAAGTTCATCTAAGGCAGCAAGCAGTTCTTCCTCCAAATCAACCTCAAATTCATCACCTTCATATTCCTTTTCACTTACTAAGTGAACTTCTTCTCCAACTATAGGATCACATTTAGTAGTAATTGGCAAGGGTGCTACTTCACTAGACTTGACACTAGTGTTTTTCTTCTGACTTCTATTTCTTTTGTACTTACCCATAGTACTCCTCTTATCAAGAACTTGGTTGAACTTAATTTGGTTAGGCTTATGCAAGGGTCTAGCTCTTTACACCAACATCAATCAAAATCATATATGTTTTCATAAAACACATAGACTATACCATCAAACAGAAATGCCATCTTGAACTTGTGACATATTTGACAAACTTCAAAACCAAAATCAATCATAGGTTGATTAGACCTATATGAGGACCCTACACTTTGATACCAACTATTGGAAGACTGAAATCACTGAGAGGGGGGGTGAATCAGTGATTTAGAAAGTCACAATAATTTAAACTTTGAAAATAGAATATCAAATCACAATTGAAGAGAAGACTTCTCATGAACTTAGACAATAAACATTTCATTAACAGAGACTGGCTTGATATATTTTGCACATATATTAGAGCTTGTAACTAAACCATTTATGCAAGATGCTTTGATTTAAAGAATGGGAAAAAATGAATGACTGATATCAACAATTTATGCAACTCAAGCAAATGAACTAATCACACATAGAAACACCATATAACACCAAAATTTTGTCCTAAGTGAAAAAACCCTCTAGGGGACTAAAAAACCACTCGAAAAATCTTTCCTTTATTCACTTAGAGAACCAACTCTTTTACATTCAGGAGCACTAACTCCACAAAATATAGGAGCACCAACTCCACAAAAATCAAAAGTGCCAACTTCATGAGATACAGGAGCACCAACTCCTTTACAAAGCAAAAAATTAAAGCATTCTATCATAACCCTAGAATTCCAATTTTTGCAACCCTAGAATTACAATAGAAGACTATGAAATATTTTCGTCAAGCTCACTGAAGAATGTTGTGTATCAATATCTTCTCAATTAATAAACAGATTTTTAATATAGAACAACTTTTTGTATCAAAATAATCACTTAATAAGTACTCATGAAAATATCCTCTTCTCTTCACCAATACATCATTAAAACAAATACCAAAAACCCCTCTTTTTAAATAGGTACATAATCTCTACATACAGTTTTTGTAATTGTAAAAACCATCTCGAGTTAGGGTTTTTGAATAAGAAACCCTTTTACCAGTTTTGTAGCTAAAACAAGATAATTATATTTCAGTTATAATCCGAGAGAAGAATTACCAGAAACCCTACAAGATTGTTAACCAACCTCTTCAAACAGATTCCTTAAAAAAAAATTATCAACAAATTATTCACAAAACCATCATCATTAACCTTCTCTTTAACCAACTGATCCAAAGGTCGTATTAAACAAAATTTGCAAATATATGGTGGAAGAAACTGAATGAGAAACATGATGACCTGTCAAGAATTTCCCAATGACCTAGCTGGTAAGATGCCACTAAATCTCCATTGTAGCTCCCACATTCGAGCTCTCAAAAAAATTACAGTCAACGTTCAAAACATCCTCACTTTCTTTTAGCTTATAACCTGTTGTCCAAAACTCCTCTAGTGTTGGCTGAGAAAGAATCTCAAGATCTGCAGCTAAAACAAACATGGCGGCTAGGGTTCCAAACTCTATTCACAACATAATGAAAAACCTTTTTCCAAATAAAACTTCAAGTCTCTTTGAAGACTTTACCAAATACAATGATGCTTTGAAGTCCAATGTCAAAGGCTTCTGCCACGGATGCCAAGTCACCAATTAACTATGTATGTTGTGTCACATACAAACTGATATAAACATTATAATTTCACCAACATCATTATAATAAATGAATCATTAACCCAATGTCAATGATGGTTGTTGATAACACATGTTACCACTTGAAAAATGAACACAATAGTTTGCTTATAACTTGGTCATAGCCATGTGACTTTTTAATAAAGTCATCTTCCTATAAAATGTAATGAGATCGATATAATTCCATTTAAATCTGCCCGAAGCCTTTTATTATAAAGGATTTAATAATATTTTAAATTTAAATGTGATGCAAGTAATAAAATATTCAAAGCCTCAATATCTTATGTGATGGAGATGACAAGGTCTATAGACCTTTTGAATTTTTAGCATGAATTTTCATCACAATGAGAGCATAGAAAACCGCCTTAACTGATCAACTGAAATACTGAGCCAAAAGATATGAAGTCATAGAAAATAATAATGCCAATATCACATGACCAAAATGTGGTTGTAGACCTTCCAAAAGCAAGTTGTCCAAATCCTTGTAACATTGTATGCTTTATGACACCATGTATCAAATGTTAGCACATATGTGTCTTGAAGACAACACGTACCCTCTTAATCAATGAAGAGAATACATATAAGTGAGTTAATACTTGTAATCCATGCTTCTATGAAAACTTCTTGTAAATGGGTATGTTTTGTACAAAAATAATATGCGTCGCTCATATATCACTTAATCTATCAGCTCAAATAAAAATGCACAAATGTATAAACAAATGTATACCTCAAAATGAATATGCCAGTATATGTATGCCACTGTGACTTGTAACCCTGAAACAATGAACATATGTCAAACATCAGTACCAACATGTAAAAAATGAAACTATAAAGTGCATGCCATGAACCATGTGAATCACCATATGAAGCAACTGTAATCATCATGTATCAAAAAAATTTGAGAATGTATCAGCTGAGAATGCATCTTGATGTATCAACTGAGAATGCATCATGTCAACATCCACCAAGCATATCATAACACCAACTACATATCATAACACCAACCAATGCAACTGCATATCATTCAATCTAAGAATGCAAAGTATAGAACCAATGATGTCATGAACCCCATAAAATAGTTTTTCAATCAAGGAAAAACTAACATATAAAAACTAAAAGCCAACAAGATTATATTTTAAATCAATGGTAGAAACTAAATATTAAAAATATTGTCCTAAAGCAACTAATAATTATGATATACTGTTAGAAAATTAATATAGACTTCTACTATAATTTATAAAATTTAGGCGAATCTAATCTAAACATATATTGAATATTGTGGTGAATTTTTGAGTTAAATTTTTTAATAAAATAAATTATTTGGTGATTTATTTAAGACTAAAATAAAATTTTATAAAAATGTGGTGATTCAAGTCATTTTATAGCTCGAACTATTAACCAAATTTGGATTCCCAAACTTCAACTATTAGCCATTGATGAATTTTCCTCTCTAATCTAGATGCAAGTGTATTGATCCATCCCAACACTACATAAACCTATAACTAATCATATTTCTACTGATCATTATGGAAAAGGGGAAGAAGGAATGCATAAAATAAAGAGGTGGTGATGCACCTAGATTAAATTGTGATTCTTCCTACCTATTATTGTACGGAGAATCAATGAAATTTACCAAAGGACTTCACACATCTCTCTATTTCATTAGTTCCCAGAATTAAGTATGGAGGTTAGGTCTAAAGGACACCAAAAGGAGTAGAGATAACTCAAAATCAACACCTATATCTAATTAACATAGCATACAGACTGGGAAAAGATGATAAACCTTCATACATTCACAGAGGTAATGATATTTATATAGGGTACAAACACAAAGAGGAGGTAAAAATAGTAAATATTATTAATAAAAAGGCATTGGTCAATTATAGTAGTAGAGAAGCATAAATATATCCAAGCTCTACAAAGAACAAAAAGAATAACCCCTTTACAAAAGAGCCCAAATTGAGCCTTTATTATGAAGAGAAAACTCCAAAAAACATGCCAAGGCACAAAGGACAAGGGGGAAACCCTATCCATCGCTAGAAACCAACCATATGAATACATTTGCCTAACAAATAAAAACTAAGTGACCAAGGAAGTGTATAAAACATTTTTCAAGCTTTGTTCATACCTCTGCATTGATGATTTTTGAGCATGAGTGCAGAAGGATGAAGATCACCCACAAAATTTGCAACCTAGTGATGGGACTTTAGCATAAGGGACACATACAAACAATAAATAAATCATGTGCATCACAATATTCCTTGTATCTACACTCAAATGCATTAAAATTCATTATTTGTAGCCTTAGAAGTTGAGATTGGACATCTAAGAAGAGTTGTTGAGAATTAATGAAATTTACAGGTTGAAAACACACCTCTTAGCAGTATTGTTGGAGCTTTGGGCCCAATCCAACCATCTAACAAATGAGTAAGGCACTAAATTATTTTCAAACCTAAAAGATAGTTTTTGTTGATCATCGAGCACTCATCATTGGTCTTCCCTTCGTTAGTCTTCTCTTTGGGCATCTCAATCATTGACCTTCCCTTCAGAATCCTTCCCTTTGTCATCCTTCCCTTCATTCACCTTCTCTTAGAGCATCACCAATGTCAACCTATCCCTTCATCAATGTTCACTTTGAGAATCGCAATCCCTTTGTCGAGCTTTCCCTTTGGAAATCAAAGAACAAGAGGAATGCTTAATACTTTCTAAAAAGGGAAGAGGGAAAGGGGAAATCCTAATGGTCAAAACTTTGATGAATTGAACACTTACGCATGTTTTAGGTTTTACAAGGTTTCGAGATCAAGAAGATGGAGATATGCATGATGAAAATGGGATGGGGCATAAAAAATGTCAAAATCTCCAACACCGACAAGCCTAAACTTAGCCAATATTTCAAGGAGGAGGAAAACCTTGGGGCCAACAACCATGGTATGGAATCATACAAGTAAGCATAACCCTAGAGGCCCAAAAATTTGAGACTTAGCCAATTTTTTAGATTTGGTAACTTAGGTCCTTTGACTAAGGCATGGGGAAAAGGGAAAAAGAAAGAAATGAAAACACAACCTAAGCAAGGCAATCCATTTAGGATTTCTCATATCGATTATAGCTAATGAGCCACAAAGAAGGCATAAAACTTCCAACATCTATAGTAACCTCTACAAGATGCTTTCCTGCTAAGCATGGGAGAACCAGTGGCCTTAAGCATCAATTAGGCAACAAATTCAAGGGGCATTACAACAACTGAAGCAGGCTTACCTTTAACACAACAAAACAAGACACAATAAATGTTCAATATAACTTTGAGGAAAGAGAAAATAATCTAACTTAACCTAAACTAATCAATAGGGAAGGAAAATTAAACAATGACATTGACTAGCTTATCAAAGTAGCTATCTTTTTTAATAAAATCAAAATACTTCTCATGTTTATGGGTGACTAACCAGAAAAAAATTAATTAATTAATTAATTAAATGCAAGCATTTCATAGACTATTGAAATGCCTCCCAAAGATTTGAAACAAGGAAACTTACCCACCTAAGTTGACTATGAAAGCAATCTTCTTGAATCAAATGGGAAAGTGATACTTTATATTTTTTAATTTCCATCCTCATGCTTGGAAATAAGCATGACCTAGGGTGAATTTTTTATCTCTTTTTGGGCTAGATGCCTAATGGAGCATCCTCTTGAAGGTGACAAAGTTCAAGAGATAAATGCTAGATTGATTTTCAGGCTCGATCTCTTTGTTTTATTTTTGGCTAACATGGGCTAGCTCTAATGACTCGTTAGATGATATGACAACCTTCTCTTGTTTTCTTTGCTCATGATGATGATCTAGCCTAGGAGATGATGGCTTGGTGTAAATGTCTAAACAAAAGTGTTGGAATTTTGTTTGTCATTGAGAAGATTGATGGATGTATGGTATATGATGTTAATATGGTGTTGTCATTGATGTCAACATTCATGCATTGATGTATAACTAATGATTGATGAGTATGATTGAATATGGTTTTTTCAGTTATTTCATCCCACTAAACAGTTGTAGAAGTGTTGGTTCGAAGAAGACTAAACATTTTTTATAATTGCTTATGTCTCAATGTACAATTTTAGTGTTTAATGAACCAATTTTATGGTCCACATTGCTCTGCTATGAAGAATCATGTCATGTGGTAATGAGGTAATATTGGTGCTTCTGGGAGGATTTTAAATCCAAATTTTTGAGCCTTGAAGTCCTCCACAGTTGAAGTTAGAGTTGACAATGTATCAGCTCTAGAAATGGTAGAGTTACAGTGATAGAGTGTATGTTGGAATGCTCTGCATTCCACCATGGATAAATATCTTGTTGTGCAGATTTGAGGAAGTGTTTTTGGATGTTAGTAGTGTGTATGCTCCAAGTGACAAGTTTTTTGGTGGTTTGTGTGTCAATTTGTGAGTGAGCAGTTGGTTCATTTTGTTATTACTTCACCAGCCATTTTTTCTATCTGGTGTCGACCTAAGTATTTTGGGGTCATGCAGAGTTGAGTTACGTATGGAGCGGTACAATATGAGTGGTTATAGGTCATTTCAACCTATTTTAATGTGTTACACATTTTGGTTATTATTGCAAGGCGTGTGTCTTGATGTTTTGGGTTGACAAGTTATGTGGTGCACACTACATCTAATTAGGCTCAAATAATTGATGTTTTGGGGTGTTGTGGTATATATACAAGGTTCATTCATTGTGCGAGAGTGATGAAAAATGTGTTTAGTGTGTGTTGTATGATATCTAGTGCAAAGAAGTGTGAAGTGAAATTGTGGTGAAGTATGAAGTGTGTTAAGTCATTTTTTTTATCCTAATTGGAACTATCTCCAACATGTTGTAGATGCATTACATAATAAATTCAATCTTTGGAAGTGAGACACCCTCTTTTCTATTCTGGTAGTGAGTCATTTCTTTTATTCTTTAGACAGTGAGTCCTCTAGATAGTGAGTCCACCTGGCAGTGAGTCATTTTGTAATATATTGTAACCGATTATAATATATTGTGAGCTAATCCTCATTGTGGTTTTTCCCTTTTGGGTTTTTCGGGTAAAAATTTGGTGTTCTTGTGTCTATTGATGTGATGCATGCTTTTAATGTTTCTTTCATTATTGTACATTGAATGAGATATTGTGAAATGTATTTTAAGTTAATGAATTTTATGGAATATTAATTTACCCCCCTCTCAATATTCTAGGTGTTCAAGAAAAAGACCTCTAACTCATCCTAGAATAGGTCATCATCGACCTCCTCTTTTCTTCTTTCTATGATAGGGCTCATCTCTTTGTTGTCTTCACAGGAACTATCTTGACTATTTGGAGAAATGTCAAGTTTCTCTCTTTGGGTTGTAGGCTCTACCTTACTACAATGCTCAAACTGATCAACAACCCCCTCTTTCTTGAGAATGGGACAAACCTCATCGTCTTCATCAACCTCAGACATCTCTTCATGTTGTTGTTGTTCATCAAGCTCTTCAGCATTCTCTTGCTACTCCAAGACCTTTGTTGATATAGATATGGGTAAGCTCTCCTCCTTGATATCAATGAAACAAGGGAGCTCATCAAATGGGAGGATCAATTCCTCTCCTTCATCATCATTCCCAACTTTCTTAGTGATTTGTTGTTGTGGTTGATTATACTTAATTTTTTTCTTGTGGTAGGTCAAAATATTCATTTTTTGGAGCATATGGGATCTCACAAACAAGAAGTTGTTCCTCTTCTGCTTGGGACATCTCCCTCTTTTTTTCCTTCGACTAGATAGCTCACCAAACAATAGGAACCTTGGTACCTTGAACCTAGGATACTTGCTTGATGATTCAAGAGGATTATATTACTTGAAACTTAGAAACCTCCTTTACAATTTGATATATAATGTAAGAGGCTAATTGGATTTCTTGTCTTTGTGCTTGAGCAAGAAATTGTTTCATCTACTCCTCCTTAGCAGCAATCTAATTCGCAATACATTCTTCATACTACTCTATTTGTACTTTCATTTCCTTCCCATACCTCCACTGAGCTTCCATCTCTTGCTATTGAACATAAGTTTGATGGAAAATTTCTTCTTGTTGTGCAATATACTCCTACTCTCTATCAATGGCCCTTAACTATTCTTGGAAGTTTGATAATATATTTTTTATGCTCATTTGTTCTAAGTTGTTCATGTTATGTGGCTGAGTAGAAGGATAAACATGCTAATTGGAGATAAAATAGGTTTCTTGAGGTTGTTGATTAACATGTGGAGATTTCCAAGAAGGCTTAGTAGGGGTGTGTGGATGGTAAGAATTTAAAAAATATTGATAGCCTACTGCAACATGGGTATATGAAGCAAAAATAGTAGCATTCCCAACCTGATGTTGTTGGTAGGGAGGAAAAAAAATGTTTTTTCATAAAATAGAGGAGCGAGCATATGCTTTCCATAATATCTTAACATGTCTTAGAATAAGGAGAGCTAGATATTTTTTGCAATTATTTTAAAACAAGAGAAAAGGTCTACTCAACCAGAGATGTTGGGATATACTAGTAAAGCCACCAAGATGATTTGATTACAGAGTTGCTAGGTGCTTGTATGATATCTGATGATTGCAACTACTATGAAACACACCAATATTCTTAGCAAAATAAATTAAATCTCATTAAAATTTTCCCATTGGGCATTGCCAGAAACTATTGTCACTTGAAATTGCATCCTGCTAAATATAGGCTTAGCATTCCAATGACACAATAGAACCAACCTCAAGGTTTGGGACCTTGCAATTGAGGTTATATCTCCAAAGAAGGTCAAATTCCTCTCTAATCTATATGCAAGAGTATTTATCCAACCCAACACTACATAAACATATAACTAATCTTATTTATATTGATCATTGGGAGAATTTTGAAGAGCTTGATGAGTAGAAATAGATTGAATACAATTCTAGGGGATGAAGACCATGAGGTCAATCACATTCTCAAGAAATAAAAGGTTGATGAGGACCTATTCTAGGATGAGTTAGAGGTATTTTTTTCAAACCTTGATGCTAAGACATCATCTCCTAGGCTAGAGGATCATCATGAGCAACAACAGTAAGAGAGGGTTCCCACATCATCTAATGATTCATTAGAGCTAGCCCATGTTAGCTAGCAAGAAAACAAAGACGTAGAATCTAAACATCAATTCATTGCTAGTTTTCTGGACCCACCTCCTTCAAAAGGATGCCCCATTAGGAATCTATCCTAGCAAGAAATTGACAAGTCACCACCGAAGGGAAGGTCGACGATGAGCACTCAACACCCGATGGAAGCTATCTTTTGGAGTTGCAAACATTTTAATTAATTACTCATTTTTTTATGGTCATATTAGGTTTGAAACACTAATGATTCTCCCAGGAGGTATGTTTTAAGCCCATAAACACCATTAATACTCAACAACTCTTCTCAGACATCCAATCTCAACTTCTAAGGCTATAAAAATGTATTTTAATTCATTTGAGTGTGGATCCAAGGAATATTAGGGCACCCATGCTTTATTTATTGTCTACAGTTGTCCCTTATACCAACTTCCCATCCCTAGATTATATATTTTGTGGGTGATCTTCATCCTTTTGCACTCATGCTCAAAAATCATTATTGTGGAGGTATGGGCAGTGCTTAGAGAATTTGTACACACTTCCTTGGCTATTCAACTTTTTTTTGGTGGATAAATTTCTTTAGGTGGTTATTTTTTGGTGGTGGATAGGGTTTCCCCCTTGTCCTCTCTACCTTGGCCCATTTTTTGGAGTTTCTCTTCAAAATAAAAACCCAATTTGGGCTCTTTTGTAAATGGGTTATTTTTGTTCTTAGAAGAGGTTGTATATTTTTATGCTTCTCTACTATTGTAACTAGCCTATGATTTTTTATTAATAATATTGATTATTTTTACCTCCTCTTTGTGCTTGCACCCTATATAAATCTCATTACCTCTATGTGTGTATGAAGTTTTATCATCTTTTCTAGGTCTATATATTGTGTTAATAAATTGTAGGTGTTGATTGTGAGTTATCTCTACTCCTTTTGTTGTCCTTCAAAACTAACCTCCATGCTTACTTTTGGGAATTTATAAAATGAAGAGTTGTGTAAAGTATTTTGATAAGTTCCTTAATTATTTGTGTAATATTAGGTAGGAAGAATCATAATTTAATATGGGTGCATGACCACCCCTTTATTTTGTGCATTCCTTCTTCCTCTTTTCCCTAGTGATCAGTAGAAATAGTATTAGTTTTAGTATATGTAGTGTTAGGTTGGATTAGTACTCTTTCATCTAAATCAAAGAGGAATATAACCTTCTCCAGGGATCTAACCTCAACTACAAGGTCCCACACCTTAAGGTTGGTTCCATTGTGTCATTAGAATGTTGAGCCTATGTTTAGAAGGGTATAATTTCATGTGAAAATAGTACCAAGAATAACTTTCCAAACATGTATCCCACAAAAATAAACACACATTTAAATATAAACATTCCACAAAATAACACAATATGTGTCCTAGGAAAACCTTCAATGAATGGAAGACCTAGCCTCTAAAATATTTATCATTATATTGATTCCATAAACATAGTTATAATACTTCTAATTTTTCCACATGGGCTACAAAGTATCACTACAATATCCTCACATGATCCACTTTCATGACTACACTTTAAATCTTACTTCTTGTTCTTGAGCTCAATTTTCTATCCTCACTACCATACTTACATGGTACCCTTCTACTCTCCTTAATATGATTCACTTGCTTATAAACAACTTGAAACCACATATATATCCTTCCCCAACTTCCCAAATGATTTATGTCTACCTCAAGATAGCACAAAGCTTGAACCCCCATGAAGCATGTCACCAACATGAAAATAATGAATTTAGAAGTTCTAGCAATCCAACAATGGAGAATCTCCATGAGGTATAACCCATACCTCTCCAATAGTCATAAAAACCTTCTCAAAAATATATCTTTTGGTGCAAACTAAAATAGCCTACTATAAAAAAAAGAACTCCAGTTGAACTCTAGTGTTAATCCATAAACATCCACTTGCCAAAATAAAAACTTGGACCAATCCAACTCACCTCAAATTTTGATGCAAGAATAATCAATTATACATATAACTACTCCTAAAATCACAACACCCAATTACATAATAAAGTGAAATGCATAAAATTTTACTCATTAAAATTTTTCAATAAACTTCCTAGACAATGAAAATTTCTCATGATTCCCCCAAGATGCCCCTACATCAAACAGTTAGAGTAAAATTTTAAAAATAAGTTCATTTTTTAGGCAACTCACTTTTTCCTAAAAAATGTTACTCATTATTTCCTCTTCAACTCAGTCTTTCCACCTCCTCAAGTTTTCCTCAAGTGATCCACCCTAAGTACTACTCTCCCTTATGTTATTTTTCACTATGATCCACCAATAATCCTCTACACTTCTTGTTATTGGCATTTTTTTAGTCAAAACCCACTTCTCTTATTCATCAACCAATCCCTCACATTTTTCAACCTCTTTCATAGTTGGTGCATATCCTTTTGTTTGGCCTTCAATTATTACATAATATTTAATGCAACTCCTCATCCTCTTGTGAATTTATCTTATCATGTTTACTACTTTGATGTAGAGTGGCAGGGAAGGAAAACACACAACCACAAATGGAAAAGATACTCCACACAATGCTTCTCTCAAATACTCTTATGAGGAGTCCTAAACTCCACTATTCCTTCAAGGAAGAAACCCCTCACACCAAGGACTCATGAACTCAAACCTTCCACTAGACTTAAATACACTTGTACAATTTCCACATAGACCAAATCAAGGTTCAACAACCCACCTTACACCTAGGGACCATCCTTTACTTTTCATTCCAATATTTTAGGCCTCTTTTACATTAAGGTTTTTAACTCCACCCGGTAGGACAATAAATTTAAATTCCACATGGAGGAATATTATGACACCAAACCACTGAACTTGGGATCCAAAAATGGACTCCTACAAAGCCTCAAATCCTCTCTTCTTGACTATCAATGCATAATCCACAATGGCCTATTCTATCGCTGCTCCAAGAGGCCTACTCCAAAGACCTACACCTGGGTCTTGACTACCTAGGCTCACCCCTGCACCCCAAAGCCATAATTTAGACTCTTACAGGTTATTTACACCTTTCAACATCATCCCTAAGTTCCCCTTAAACAGATTCTTTAAAATCAAGCAAAAACTCACTTTTTTTGCTTGTCAATTAGGCTTGCCACATAGAGATGTCAAGCCACAAATATTACACCACTTCCTCCAATGATCCTTCCATTCTTCAAGACCTTTAGTACATAGTATTATAGACATATATCTTCCATCCCACCAGGATTTAGCAACTCTACAGCATGGGGATAGAAGAAATCCACATTTTTCACCCAAACCCCTTATTTTAAGGGTTTTTAGACCACCCGGGAGTAAAATTAAGATATCTCCCTTAATACTCAATGAAAACTCACCACTCCAGCACCAAAAGAAATCTTATTCAATCCTCTTTCCAACTGTTACAGGATTGCAGCATAAAACTAAGTATATAGGCTGTACCAAGCACGGGAACAACAAACTTTGCACACAAAATTAAGAAAAAACAGCAAACTCTTTATTGAACGCCTTATTTTCTCCATCAACAACCTTGCCCCGACCAAGAGAGGAATATTTTAAGTCTTAAAAAATCCCTCCAACTTCTTGCAATTGAATTTTCAATTAGTTGCCCGTTGGAAACACAAAAAACCTCATTTTGCCACTTAAATGCCTAATTAAGGCAATTTAGACAATTCACTCCAACTCGACTATCAAGAGCCTTCAAAATGTGTCAAAGGAATTTAAAACCTTTTCAAAGAACAAGTAGACTCCCCTCAGGTGTCTAGATACAGCAAGGCATATTTCTTTCTTAATTTTTCAAGGTGCACTAGACTTACAAAACGAGAATGGAGACCTTGTTTATACAAAGGAGTTGGTCACCAAGACCAAAAATTCAACCAAAACCTAAAATACCTATTACAAAACATTTGAAATGGTCCTTAGGACCTTATTCCACCACCAAAACCAAGAAACAAAAACTCACCAAACATATTAGGTCCCTTGGACCCCCTAGGTGCTCCTGCACCATACTTCATTTTAGTGACCTCCTGATCCGAATTAGGAATTTGGTGGACAATACATGGTGTGCAACCTACAGCATTGTGAATTTTTCAACAAAGAATACAAAACAACAAACTCAAAAAGAGATGGATGTCACTCCAAAAAATATTTCATTATCTCCCAAATTGAAATTTTATACATTTGAGATTAATCTCAAAAAGCATTGCATTCTTTGGAATTTGAAATGAGCAGCTGGATGTGGAAAAATAACAAATAAAATAGAAATTTTCAAAAAAACACATGTATTTTGGTACCCCAACTTGGTGGGGTCATAATGGAAAGATCTCCAAGAGCTCTAATTTTAGTCCCTTGAAAAGAATTCCTTTGGCTATTCATTTTAAGGGATTGATGATATCTTTTAGGCTAATTTTTTCTCTGAAGACTTCTAAAAATACAATTTACTAAAATATAGAAAATACTAAAAAAATGGATTTTTTATATTTTTCATCTCTGCTTAGGCCAACACCACCCAAGTGCTCTTGATTTTCTATGGGATCACCTCCCTTCTCACTATAACTAACTCTATGTGCTACCTCTTTTTGCATTTTTAGTGCTACCACTTATTTCAACAATGTTACACACCTTTGAAACCAATGCCTATCACTCCTCCCTGACACACTCCATTGGATTTCTATAAAACAATTTCTCACTTTCCCTCAGTAGTGTCAACTTATGCTTCTAATAATTCTTATGTATAGTATAGGTGTAATCCCTCCCATCATACACCATATATTTATCAAACTTTCATAGTATCCCCAACAAAAAATAGCACATATCCATTGTTTCCATGTCACACATCACCTCATTATAGTACACTCTAATGTCAAACCTCGCACAAAACATTTCCTACACAAAAATCTAGTCTCCCTATTACAACCATCTAAGATAGTACAAATTTGAATGCCTCATCATTAGCCCCAACTTGATAACCATTTCATAGACACCAAGTTGTTTGTGTTTCCATTGTCCACCACCACATCATAACATTTACCATCTACCCTACATCAAATCATAAATAAGCTCTTCCTTTGTATCACCTCATCCCTCCTATCACACCTTAAATCCCTTTTTGAAACTAATGAATCCATGTACTTGGTATCCATCTCTAAATTAGGTGACCTCTCATTATTGAATGCAATCCTATTACTATCTTCCACCCACCTTCCTCAACACTCAACTTCTTTATATCCTTCTTTCTCACCACACTTGAAATAGCTTCCTCTTAATAATTTTATTTTTTTTCCTCTCATGTCCTCTTCTATCTTGTTGAGAATATCCTCCACACTCCTTGTCATGTCTCATTTTTCTATAATTTATGTAGTGAGCAAAAATGCACATTTCCTAATTCTAACATCTCACTTGATCTAATCTATGTATTCTTCCTCGGCATCCCACATATATCTATCTAAGAGCCCCAAATTTTCAAAGTATGAAGGCATGGCTAGTTGTCTTCTAAGTTTGTTTAAGTCATTTAATTATTTTAGTTCCTCATCTAGGCATGCTTTCCCATCTAAGTCTATTTCCTTAGTCCTTTCCAAACTTTCAAACTTCCTCATCCCAAAATGCATTTCCTCAAAACTCCACTTTTCATTTATGCCTATTGGAGCATCAAATTTATCCATCCAATGATACATCACATCCATACCTGACCTTTGCTCCCTCTTCCATCAATACTTTTAATTTTTCCATGATATAATCAATATCTATATGCCAAACCATACTCTTCACAAATCCTCATCAAAGAGTTATAATTCCCTTCATTGGCATGCTTCCCTTCCAAACCCCAAACCCTAACTTATGGTGTGAGCTATGGGGTATCCTAGACACCTAAACTCTTACTATCCCACCTCTTTTAACTTTTCATTTCCACCTACCTCCCTATGTGACCAAATAGCCATTAATGTACAAGTTGATGAAACATTCTAAAAGGTCTCTCACAAGCAAAAAATTAACATTTAACAATGAGGACATATTCCCATGTGTGCACCCAATTATGCAAATAAATAAGTCAACTTTGACTACTGTTAATGAGGTAGTTAGGATTTTAAACCTTGAGAGAACTCCTTCCATTATTTTTTGAGGACAATTGTACTTCACAAGGGGAATCCTACATGCCTCTCAAGGTCATTTTTGCACACATAAACATGATTCTAGGTACAATTCAAGGGGAAATGGTGTTTAATAAGTATGAGAAATTTGTGCCACATAAACATCTTATGATGGATATCATTTTTGTATTTTTAACATATTTATGTGTGTATGTTGAGCCAAAATACAAGAGAAAAATAAATGGAATATACATATTAAAAATCCCTAACCTAAACTTTTATGAGCACTCATGATCAAGAATCTAGATCTATGGATGAAAAACATATATTTAAAGGAGATTGAGGGATGAAAACCATGTAGATCTCACGTCAAATAATGAAACCCCTTTGGTTGAAGGAGAGATCTCATACAAATTTTTTGTTTAAGATATATTGGTGATAGATCCTCGGCAATACCTAACTAGTTCAATTTGTAATCTTCCTTGCGAGTAAGATTTTGTATTTCTAGTTTTTATTGCAATTATGCAGTTGATGTTTCTATTATTGGGGCATATTTTTGTATTTTCCATTGTAGTTTCTTTCATAGCCACATTTTGTAATGGGATTCAATCCTACATAATGTAAATAAAGTTTCTATAGTTTTATCTTGTTGTGAATCTAATCTAAATGTCAAGGTATCAATAAATGTAAAGTAGTGTTTAATCTTAGTTTATTAAATCTTGATATATATTTAAATCTATTGTTTATCTTATTTTTGAACCCAACCATGTAATACTAGCATTTAATATGACTTTAAATGTAAAAAGTGGATTTTTTATGTTTGATATATTCAAACATAATAGATTAGGGTTTATTATTTTTGGGTAAAACAATGAAGTTGAGAGTATAATATGATAATGCTATTGTGTAAACACTATTTCCTTTTATGGTTTCTAAGGTTCTAGTTTTTAAATATTTAAACCCTGAAATAGAAAAAGACAAAATATTTTTCTTCCCCTTCATTCTCCATGTGTCTTCTTAAGAACCCCAAAATTTCTAATTATGAAGGCATGGACAATCTTCCAAGTATGTGCAAGTTTTCAAAGTTTGGTTTCTCATCCAATCTTTCTTTCCTATCATGACATGCATTTCCTCTCAACTCCACTTGGATCATGAAGAAATTTTAAAATTCCCCATCCTAACATATGCAAACAAATTTCATCATAGAAGATGTCAATATTTTTATGCCATCCCCACCATACCAAAATCCAAAGAAATTGGTCTATTATTTTAAAAATCTAACAAACTAGGATACAAAAACTAAGAGCAATTTTAATGATGGGGCTAGTACTTATGAATATGGCATTCAACTTATGTCATGCACTCAAGAGAGTAAATTTCCAAAGCATGGATCACTCTCTAAATTTTAAAACTTTGAATGCAAAGTTTTCATACAAGGAAACACAAAATTCCTTCAACTGAGTAGGTCATTAATGCAAGAGCATCCAGGCTCACAATCAATCTTGCATCAAAATTACATAATTTCAAGGTTCTAGAGGTTGAAATGGTCCATTTACCATGGTGTAAGGGGATTTTAAAGAAAAAATTGTTAAAATTAATTAATTTTCTCAATTTGGGTTCCTAGGTAAGTGTGCATAATACAAGTGGATCTTGGTGTTTCATTCTTGTGTTATTCTTTCAATTTTGATTCATAGAATGGAGAAAAAAACTAGTAATTTTTGGAAAAAAATTAATGACTTTAATTTCCAATTTGGGGTGAATGAGCATGACTTGGTGATTGATTTTATTCATTTTTCAAAGGTATATACAGCATAAAGATGTTGGATATGGTACAACAACTCTTCTAGCACTTTTGGAAGCAACAAACTATGTTTTGTTTCATTTTTTGTAGGAATCTTAAGGGTCCATGAAATAGCAGATTTGGAAACCATTATTTGGTGTTTCAAATTGTTGAAACCCTCTATAAATATAGTCTTTAATGGTGTCAAGAAGAGGCAGAAATCAACAACAACAAGTTTGAGGACAGAATTTACAGGTTGCTCTAGAGGATTACTTGAAGGAAAGTATAGAGAATTAGCTTTCCAAGAGGGAAGGAATAGAAGAAGAGAAGAAGAAAGGTGTAGGTGTGTTTTATGTGTTCAAGACAGCCATGAGAGCTATTGGATGAAGGGAAAAGTCAAATTTAAAAAGATGGGTCAAGCCAAGAAAGTTCAAGGCATGAGACCTTAAAGATTTGAAGGCATGAAGTGCCTAGAAACCCTTGAAAATTTTCTCAATTGTATTTCTTGTTGAAATCCTCACTATATGTAATTTTTCTTGAGAGATTTTGTTGTATGAAGGTACATATGAAATTATTAATACAAATATGTTTTAGATTTTGTTATAAAGTATATGTTGTCTTTGATATGTGTGCACGAATGTGGGTTGGATGAGATATTAAGGTTGCGATATTGGGTAGTTTGATAAGACCCCCTAATATTGTTTGCATCAAATGGTATTAGAGCAAGTATGATGCTAGAATGTGTGTGAGGAAAAGGATTTCAGATTTGAGAGAGCTATAGTTTTATGAGTTATGAGGATTTGTTTTGTGTAATTATTTGGGGTTGTCCTCCAATAGAGATAAGGATAGGTAGAAGGCTTACAAACATCCTCCACTGTGTGAAAATGGGAAGAGGGAGTTTTGAGAGGTACATCTAGAATATTTATTGGATAAGGGATAGTTGCGGTTTTGTGTAAGTTTTGTTATAAATTGTGAATGGGTTGCAAGTGTTTGTATAAATGTCAAGGAAGAAGAGTATGAGGTTGGTCTTGGTTAAGGCTATAAAAATTTATTTTATTGAGAGGAAAGAACAAATTTTAGAGAAAGAGAGTTGGACTATTGAAAATGTGTGCAAAACTATCTAGGAGGTTAGATGTCTTGGAGGAAAATATTATGAAAGGAAAGAGGAAATAAAAAGAAAAGATGGTAAAAGTTGACTCTTACAATTTTTCTAATGCTATTTCATTTGCAGGTAGAAGAGAAGATGAAGCAAAGAGTCCAATAGATAGCATTGAAGGAGAAAACAACATGAAAGAAGATGAAAAAGGAAAGAATAAGATTGCAGTCAAAGCTTGCCTTTTGGAAGGCATGGAAGTGGATGATATTGTAGTAGTGGAATTTCTTGGTGAAGGTATGGAGGTTTTGATGAATGGGGATGTGAATAGAGAAGATGTTGCAGCAATAGAAGAAAATGTTAAAATAGAGGTAATGGTTAATATTTTTTATTTTTATGATGATGAAGATTATGTTGATTTGTATGCATATGAGATGATGAAAGTGGAAGAAGAGATTGATGAAAGGGTGACAATAAATGTAAAGGAGTGTTAAGAGTAAGTGTAAATGGAAATCTTTAATTTCCATGATATTGCTAATTTATATGCGGGTGTTGCAGGGGATGGTGTAGATGAACATTGGTGGAGGAGGGTGGATTGTGATGGGTTGAATTCCACGAGAGAAGAGAAGAGAGGAAAGTGTATTTTGTGGAGGATTTTCATATATGGTGTACAAAATTCCATAAGTGAAAGAGGGATTGGTACACACATTTTGTGAAGGAAGATTAGAAGAGTTCCAAGTATGTGTTGGAAAAGGAGAAAAAAAATTCATGGTACCTATGAAAGCATTGGAGTATGTTGTAAATAGTTTAATATTTGAAAGGGTGTTTCAACCACTCAACTCCATTTTTTTATCCATTATCATAAACTTTTTACCCAATGTGTCTGTTGCGGAAGCATTCGGGCTCACAAGCAATCTTGTATCAAAAAAACATATTTCTTTTCATGTTTAGTTTTTTTCATTTTTGGTGTAGGTTTGAGCTTCAAGAGAATATTGTGAAGTGTTGTAAGGATATAAATATTTTATTTTTATGATTTTATTTCTATTTCATACATCAAGGCAAGCAGGGTTGTTTAATGTGATTTATAAGATTGCACAATTTCAAGGTTCAAGGGGTTGAAATGGTCCTTTTACCATGGTGGAAGGGGATTTTGAAGGAAATATGATTAAAATTAATTAATTTTATCAATTTGGATGCCTATTTAAGTTTTCATAAAATAAGTGACTCTTAGCATTCCATTCTTGTATTATTCTTTCAATTTTGGTTCATAGAATGGAGAGAAAAACTAGTAATTTTTGGAAAACAAATTAATGGAATTTCAATTTCTAATTTAGGTTGAATGAGAAAGAATTGGTTATTGATTTTAATCACTTTTAAAAGGAATATATACAATATCAAGGTGTTGGATATGGTACAACAAATTTTATGGCACTTTTGGAAGCAATAAACTATGTTTTATTTCATTTTATACAAGAATTTTAAGAGTCAATGAAAGAAAGGATTCAGAAACCACTTTTTGGTGTTTCACATAGTTGAAACCCTATATAAATAAAATATTTGATAGTTCCAAGAGACATAAATAAACAACAGCAAGTTTGAGGAAGGAATTTGTAGGTTGCTCTAAAGGATTGCATGAAGGAAAGTGTAGAAAATTAGATTTCCAAGAGGAGAGGAATAGAAGAAAAGAAGAAAGTTGTAGGTGTTTTGTATGTGTTCAAGACAACCATGAGAGTTGAAGGATGAAGGGACAAAATAGATTTACAAAGAGGAGTGAAGCCAAGAAATTTGAAGGCATGAGACCTTGAAGGTTTGAAGGCATGAAGTGCCTAGAAACCTTTGAAATTTTTCTCAATTTAATTTCTTGTTGAAATCCTCGCTAAATGTAATTGTTCTTGAGAGATTTTTGTGTGAAGGTACATATGAAAGTATTAATATAGACATGTTTTAGATTTTGTTGCAAGGTACATGTTATCTCTGATATGTGTGCAAGAATGTGGATTGGATGAGATGTTAAAGTTGCAAGATTAGGTAGTTTGATAAGACCCCCTAATCTTGCCTCCATCAACCATCACAAATTCTCACATCAAATTCTTACATACGAATTCTTGAGGAGTAGGATCAATAATATTTGTGGATGCAAAAATTGCAATATAAAAAAAGGAGCAAATGTAAATTAGGAAAGTGGAATGAGATAAAAAATAGTAAAAAAAGATAGAAAGTTGCAAGGGAAAAGTCTATGGTACATGGGGAGAAGAAGGTTCAATAAGAGTAGAAAAGGGATTGAACAGATAAATATGACTCAAGGGACAATTGATCAAGTACACATCGAGAGGCATTTAAGTTCATTAATGATGACTCTACTTCCTAACATCAAATTCTAATGGAGATGCTTAGAATTTTGAGCCCTGAATTTATAGCTCTACTTACAAGTTGATTTTAGTCATACCACATCAAATGAGTTGTAGATTAATGCACAAGAAAATCATTTTTTTCTTGCAAAAGTATCTACAACCCTAGGGAAGAAATCAATACATTTCTATGGTTTATGAAAATTTGACAAAGATATATGTGATTGGTTCATTTTGGCAATCAAATGCCATATATATGTGGTTAATGATTGGAAAAATAATAATGCAATATGATTGTCCAAGTTTGGAAAACATATTACAAATTTAAAGATCTATGAAAGAAAGTTTGTTTCTAAATGCATAAAACAATAGTAATATCCAGTTATATATAAGGGTGTTTTTGTAGTGGTTTAAAATATTAAATTTCCTTTTTAAATTTTATTATACTACTATGTAAAATTTGTGAACATATGTAATTTCAACTTCATTTTTTTAGTCTAAGATATTTTTCAATTATATTGAAGTTTATTTCTATTTATTTGGGATATTGTTATGCAATTAAACAAAAAATAAGCATAAATTGGTACGAATATCATCAACAATGTTTTTTTCAAAAAATATTTATTTTAAAAATAATAATAATAATAATAATAGAACCAAAGAAATTGCATTTATAATCTAGTGGATTACAACCCTAGAAAAATCCTTATAGACTTTATGATGGTTGGTTGGTGTTTCTCTTGCAATAGAAACAACTCAACCCTTTTGCATTCCTACAAACATAAATTATATTCTTCATATAATAACAAACATAGAGAAAATTTCATCAATAATGAAACTATGTTAACAAGACTTGGTAGTATATATGATGTTATTGTGCTATAATTAAATAGTGTATTTTAAATTTTAAAAATTTTAACATATATATGTATACACATATACATAACTACATATAGACATGTATTTATACACATATAAACAATTATATATACAAATATACATAGTTTTATGCATGCATGGACAACTTTATATTTGCAACTTTATAAAATTGTATTTAAATATATTTAGACAAATCTCTATATAGCCTTCGACATGTACAAAATATAAAGTGTAAATATAACAACAATAAATAGATTAAGTACAAATTCTATGTATGTATGTATACACATACATACATACATATATGTATTTACATTTGTACAAACATATATACATTTATATATCAACAAAAAAAATGGAACCCTCTACGAATTGTGCATTTAACAAAAGAGACTTGCATCCAAAATGTCTACATGTAGAATTACATTTATTTAAAACAATAAATTTATTAAGTGTAAATTCTAAAAGCATATATCTATATATTTTCTTATGAGTAGAACACAATTGTATCTATGCATATATAATTGTATATAAAAAATATATAATTCTATAAATATACACAATTGTATAACAAAAAAATTGAAATTGTATATTCAACAAAATAGACCCACACCTACTTCATTATAAATGATTTAAAATTTAAAAACCCCAACAAAAAATTAAATCCAAATTGAAAAAGGGAAATAACTAGAAAACCTTATAAATCACCCTACATTATTAAACAAAAAAATTGAATATGAATCTACAAACCTAGATCAAAAACAACAATAATTTGAAACCTTTGCAAATCACCATACCTATTAGATTTTGGATTCATATGCCCTATTTTTCATAGGTTGGTTCGTTCTTAAACAATATCATAAAATGAAAACATAATAAGGGAGAGAGCCTAATGGTGGAGCGAGCTCCTATCGTGGGGATAGGAGCTAACAGCCTGGGGCCCACAATATAACAATAAAAGAACCAATTATTTTTCAAATAGTTATTGTAATAAGATATGAAAAGTACATGTTAAATCAAAAATATGTCCAATCATTGATAGAGTAAATACTTTCCACCTTCCCATATTTAGGTGAATGCAAATAGATATTTTTATTTGCATATTATATGCACTAATACATTAAAACTGAGTTGACATGTACAAAACTCGTTTACCCTTAAGCCACCATAGATTTGACAATTGATCAACTTGGAAATACATTTGAACATATTTCAAATAAAAAAGTTCCATTATTCATCCCTAATTGACAAAATTATCGTTCCACCATGTCCAACTATACCAATCTTTCTGCAAATTTACCTTGCAAAAATTGAAAACCCTCAGACTCACTATGCAATACACTTATACAAAATAACGACTCATTATTTCAACCATATTTCAAAATTATACGTGATATTTAATTAATCCTAACAAAATATTAAAATAGAAAACAATTTCAAATTTTTAAAATCACTTTTCAAATCATAGTATAACTAATTTTTCCAACCAAAATTTCTAACCTCTCAAATCATATTTATACGTACCATTCACAACCCAATTCATATCACTTCTACCATTAACTCCAAGAATGAAACCTCAAATTCCCTCCAATAATTCAAAAATCTCCACTTGCACCTATCTTTTCAAATTTATACAAGTCAATTTACCCTTATTTATATGTAATGTTCCTAACATAATATTTTAACATAAAGACTGATTTGCATATTGAATTCAATGAACAACATATGAACACATAGATTACTAGGATATATTGACCTAAATTTCATCCACATATATTATATATCAATTACAATTCACTAAGATTGATCCAAAATGATGCACAATGTTACCACATATTGAAAATAATATTACTAACTTCGTTACAGGTTCCTTGAAGCCCAGATGCAATCCCTGATTGAGAATACCCTCAAGAACCAAAGGGGTTTTGTCTTTTGATGCTAGTGAACACTGGGCTTTCATCCAATGAACACAAACTCCTATGGGTTTTCATCCATAGAAGGAATTAGAACACAAGTGTTCAGAAATACAAGAGAATGACATAAGAATTCAATACCTATTATAATAAATGACTCGCTATATTTATATGCTAACAATATCCATCAAGGAGCAAGTTAGCCTTGAGCCAAAATGGTGCCAAAGCCCAAAATTTGAATTTCACATACTACACTAGGTTGGCCTTAAGTCCAAGGTAGATTCTTTTGGAACTAGCATGCCACCCTGTGGACCTATCCACACGCTTCCCTAGCCCCTTCCTTCTGCCTAAAACTTCACAATTGATGTCACGTGATCTGGAGGTGTCTTATCCATTATTCCTGTTGAAGTAGATGTTGGTTTCTCAACACAAACATCTTTTGATAACAATATCTTCTTGGTACTTGATTCACTTGGACCTTGAAATTTGGATATGATGCGTAGGTATCAATATAGATGCTATGTTGCAAATCGCAAGCTAGAATGTTCTCTTGTGAAGGAATGCACGTGGGAATTCTCAAAAGTGATTTTGCTCTAGTACAACGAAACTAGATTGGTGATCTTCTGATGGTGATATCTTTCTAGTATGTGATCATTTTTCCATGGGCTCTAGATATGATGTGTGGGTGTTATTGCAGATGTTATATTCCAAACCGCAATTTGAGAGGATGTTCTATGAGGAAATGTGGTAGGAATCCTAGATTTCACCCTTCGGTTGATTTCCCAGAGAAGGGAACATGACAAGACCTCCCCTCTCATGATTGCTTGTCCTCAAGCAATGAAAATTGGGGTGTTCAAATATATTAGGTTCCTCCCAAGTAGCATCTTCCAAGGGTAGATTCTTCCACTAGAAAAGATACTCTATGATGCTCCTATTTCTTAGAGTTTTTACTTTGGTATCAATCATAGCTTCTGAGATGAGAATGAACTTCCCTTCATCATCTAGTGGGGGTAACTATAGGAGTAGTATGAAATCCAAGAGCCTTCTTTAAACATGAGACATGGAAGACATTGTGAATTTTACTATTTGAGGGAAGCTCCACCTCATATGCAACTTCTCCAACCTTCCTAGTTATCTTATATGGCCCATAGAACTTAGGCTTGAGCTTTTCTAATCCACTTTTCTTGACAGAAGATTTCCTATATAGATTTAGTATGAGAAATACCATATCTCCCTCTTCAAATGACCTCTTCGTGCACTTCCTGTCTACATACATCTTTTTATTATTTTTGGAAACTTGTAGATGATCCTTAAGAGTTCTTAAAATATCTTGATTTTGATTTACCAAACTACTCGTTGTCTGAACTCTATTATTTGTGAGGACTAACTCTACAAAGGTTAATGTACCATATCCATAGAGTTTTCTGAATGGATACATGACAATGGACATGTGATGAGTTTTTTTGTAGCAATACTCTCCCAAATCTTGCCAATTGATCTAGGTCACTTGTTGACTGGTGGCATAATTCCTCAAGTATTCTTCTAGCCACTTGTTTACAATTTCAGTTTTCCCATTTGACTTTGGATGACAGCTTGTGCTAGGGGTGAGCTTGGTTCCTATCAAATGGAATAACTCCTTCCAAAATGTACTAAGGAACCAACTATCTCTATCGTTGACAATTTTCTTGGGTAGCCCATGCAACTGGGAAATTTCCTTAAATAATAGTTCTACAACTTGAAAAACTTTATAGCCACTAGAGATAGTATTTAGAAATGAGCATACTTATTCAATATGTCCATTACAACATAAATGCAATATTTCCCTTGCACTTTGGGAAATTCGGTAATAATTCCATGTATATACTTTTCCATTTGTGTTTTGGAATGGTAAGAGGCTATAGCAATCCAACCGAAAACTCTTGCTCTCCTTTGTTTTTCTAACATGTGTCACATTCCCTGATATGTGTGAGAACATCCTCCTTGAGGCCCTTCCAAGAGAATATTTATCTGATTTACTGGTATTTTTTGTAGAACTTGGGATGCCTTACCATAGGTACATTATGATAGGCCTCTAGTATCTTCTCTTTCACCTTGGATCTAGAAACTAGGAACACTATATTCTTGAAGAGAATCAAACCTTCTGACACCACATACCAATCATCCTTTCTGGCACCTTCCAAAATTTAGGTAAAAAAAGAATCCTTGGCATATTCGTCCATGATTAACTCCTTCCAATATGTTGATGTGATGGATACATGACATAAAGTGGGTCTCCTAGAGAATGTATCCACCACAATATTCTTTTTTCCTTTGACATATTCAATATCAAAATTGTATGCTTAAATTTTACTTACCCATTTTTGTTGCCTATCATTCAAATTTTGTTGACTCAAGAAGAACTTTAGGTTGTTGTGATCCAATTTGACCACAAATATTTCACACACCAAGTATTGCCATAACTTCTCCAATGCATGCATTATGGCTAGCATCTCTTTTTCATATATGGAAATTCCTCTTTCATGTGCCCTCAACTTCTTACTTTCAAAAGCTATGGGGTGTCCCTTCTGAGAAATTACCACTCCAATTCCTTCATTCAAAGCATCACATCCTATAACAAATGGAAGTGAGAAATCAGGAATTGCAAGAACCATACAAGAGCTAATTACCTCTTTTATCTTCTCAAGGGTCCATTGTGCTTCTACTATCCATTCAAAGGCTCTTGCTTTAGTAATATTGGTGAGGTGTCACAGACTAAGAAAATCCTCTAAGAAACCTTCGGTAATAGCTACTCAGTCTAAAGAAACCTCTTAGCTAAGACAAGATTGTAGGAGGTGGCTAGTCTAGAATGGTATGATCAACCTAAACTCCTTTAGCACTTATGACATGTCCCAAATACAATATCTCTATTGACCCAAACTTACATTTGGACATCTTTGCAAAGAGAAGTTCTAGAATTCCCAAGACTATATCCAAATACTTCAAATGTGTTTCCCATGTTTTTCTATAGATCAGAATATCATCAAAGAAAACCAACACAAAATTCCTCAAGTGCTTACCAAAACATGATTAATGCATGATTGGAACGTTTTTGAAGCATTAGTGAGACCAAAGGGCATAACTAGGAACTCAAAATTCCCACAGTGACACCAGAAAGCAGACTTCTATATATCTTCTTCCCTCATGCGGTTCTAGTGGTATCTGAACCTCAAATAAATCTTTGAGAAGTATACTACACCATGTAGCTCATCTATGCATAATATGGGGTACTGATTCTCAATGTTCTTTGTCAATGTCTAGAAGTCTATGCACATTTGTAAAGTGCCATCCTTCTTCTTTACTAGAACCACAAAAGATGCAAAAGGACTAGAGCTTGGTTTGATGTAGCCCATATCCAAAAACTCATTTATTTCTTTCTCTATCTCTTCCTTATACATCTAGGAATGGCGGTAAGAAGTGGTCATAATCGGCTTTGATCATGGTTCAATTTCTATGATATGGTGGAAACCTCTATCTGGTGGAAATTCGAGAGGCATGTCACTAAAAACCAAACTATTCTTATCTAAAATATTTTGTATATCCATATGAACTTGACCATTCTTACCTTCAAAAGAGTCTTTTGAAACCACCAAACAACTAGTGGTCCAAGCAACTTGGTTCTTTAAGAAGATCCTCTCCATTCTCTTGGTTGATACTACTTGTGAACCTTTGTTATCCATTCCCTTTAGAACCACATCCTTCCCATTGGATTTGAACTTGTGTTCCATCGTTTGGTAGTATGTAGTATACTCACCTAATGAATGTAGCCATTGCACACCCAAAATTACATCAATTTCACCCAAACCAATAACATAGTAGTCATCACAAACCTTAGGGTCTCCAAATGTTATGTCCAACTTCTAGACTCTCCTTGCAAGGTAAGTTATGCCCATCCACCATGGTGATAGTGAAGGCTTCAAAAAAATTTGCATATAGCCTCCTTCTCCTCACAAGTCCTTCATCAATGAAGTTGTGGGTAGCTCCTCCATCAATCAAAACAGTCACTCTTTGTCCGACAAGGAATTCATAGACCTTGAAAGAGTGGTATCTATGTGTGATGGATAGAGATGCTATAATATCACCATTGCCCTTCTCCTTGTCTTCCTCCCCTAGAAGGATGTCTTTCAGATCATGAAACTTTTCAGACTCATTTGGTTTCGATTATTTATCAGAAAGGACTTCTATTAAGTGAACTTTCCCCTTACCAAGACATTTGTGTCCAGGAACCCATGGTTCTCTGCAAGAGAAGCAAAGTTTCTTCCTTCGAAACTCATTCCTAGTCTATTCATCTACCTTATTCACCACATTAGGATTTGCATACTTGGGTGCCAATACTGGAGCATGTAATATTTTTTTGGAAACCACCCTTAGGGTGCCATGTACTAGGTTTAGGTGGGTGAGAGAATAAATTCTTCAAAATGGATGGCTCAAGAGTTAGAGCCCTTTAATAGCCTCTTTTAAAGAGATTGGTGCAAATGATTTCACAAACCCCTTAAGAGGTTCGGTGAGCCTAGTAATGAAGAGATGCACAATCCTCTTTTCTAATAGTTCAAGCACCATCACCACCACTTTTTGAAACTCTATTATATAATCATCTACTAAGTGATGTTGTTTGATCATGGAAAACTTTCAGAAATATTCTTCTTCATCCTTCAACAAAAATATATCAAGAATTATCTTTTTGAATTCATCATATTTGTGTATTTGATCATGGCCTTGGGTAGTACGGCCATGAAACCACCATTCATAGGATTCCCCTTTGATATGCAAAGAGGAAAACTAAACCGCATCTTTCTTTGTGATAGGATTGAGCAAGAAATAAGTTTCCATCTTCTATAACCATGCTCTAGTTGATATCTTATTACTCCCATCAAAACACGTTGCGGCAAGTTTTCCCAACTTATGCTTCAGATCCTTGCTTTTGTATAACCCTTCTTCTATGGATCACTCTTCCTTGGGAATTTTATGTAGTTTGCATAAGGCATATCTGATTTGATTTCTTCTGATAAGGATTGGTACTCACCATGCCATCTATGAATTGTTTCTGGATTGAACAAGTTCACTTCTCCCTTGTTCAATTTCTGGTACGAATATGTTCCTTGGGGTCCCTGACAAAATATTATTCCCTGCATCATTGCTTCCTCCATTGTTTGATGATATGTCTCACCCTTCCGACCGTTGTGATTTGAATTTCCACCTAACATCTTGTCTTCCAAGATTTTCAATACATATCTTGTCTCCACTAGGGTTGTGGGTATATCCCTTTACCCTCTTGTAATCTTATGAATTTTTGCAATTTTTTCCTTAAATATTTCTTAATCTTCTAACATCTTCCTTTTCTTTAGGTTTGAATTTCCTTCTTGATCCAATTTCTTTAGTTCTCTCCTTTGGTACCTAATGTCTCTTTCGTTCAACATCAATCATTAGGAAAACCCTACAGGTTGGCAGAATCATGCTCTGATACCATTGTAATGTTCCTAACATAATATTTTAACATAAAGACTAATTTATAGATTGAATTCAATGAACAACAACATATGACCACATAGATTACTTGGATATATTGATAGACTTATGAATTTCATCCATGTATATGATATCAATTACAATTCACTAATATTGATCTGGAATGATGCACAATGCTACTACAAATCGAAAATAATATTACTTTCCTTAAAGATACCTTGAAGCCCAAATGCAATCCCTAATTGAGAATGCCCTCGACAAACCAAAGGGGTTTCGTCCTATGATCCTAGTGAACACCAGGTTTTCATCCTATGAACACAAACTCCTATGGGTTTTTGTCTATAGAAGGAATTAGATCACAAGTGTTCGGAAATACAAGAGAATGACATAATAATTTGATACTTATTATTGACTCCCTATATTTATATGATAACAATATCCCTTAAGGAGCAGTTCATCCTGGAGCCAAAATCACGCCAAAGCCCAAAATTTGAATTTCACATGCAACACTAGGTCGGCCTTAAGGCCAAGGCAGATTCTTTTGGAACTAGAATGCCACCCTACGGACCTATCCACATGCTTCCCTAGCCCCTTCCTTCTTATTGAAACTTTGCAATTAATGTCGTGTGATCTAGAGTTGTCTTATCCATTATGCATGTTGAAGTAGATGTTAGTTGCCTGGCATAGTCATCTTCTGATAACAATATCTTCTCAATACCTAACCCATTTCTCTTGAAATTTGAATATGTTTTGTAGGTATCAATGTAAATGTTATGTTCCAAACCACAAGCTAGAATGTGCTCCTGCAAAGGAATGCGAGGGAATTCCCAAAAGTGATTCTACTTTGGTACAATGAGCCCAGACTAGCAATCTTTTGATTATGATATATTTCCAATATATGATCATTTTTCCATGGTCTTTGTATATGATGTGCAGGTGTTATTGCAAATGTTATATTCCAAACCGCAAGTCGAGAGGATGTTATGTGAGGAAACACGGTAGGATTCCCATATTTTTCCCTTCGGTTGATTTCCTAGAGAAGGGGACATGGCATTATACAAGTCACCACAAATGTGTGTTGCAAGCTACACTTATTCATAATTCAAATTTTGAGTTTCAGTTTAAGACACCTATTCAAGACTAATTGAAGAGAGCTCTTGCAAACTTCTTCACACACCTATTGCAACTTCCACAATAGGTATATTTCAAAATTGTGTTAATATTATAATTGTATAAACTGTTCAATGTTCACCCTTTTGTACCCCAACTCGGCATAAAAAATAAGCCCGGGGCAAGGTGCAATTGGAATCGCTGGGTTGAGTTGCAATTGTACTAAGTACAATGGAGATAGCCCTAGATTATCAAAAAAAATGTATGATTATTATTCATACATATCATGATTTTCTTTAGAAACATTTCCATACATACATATCATTCCATGTACCATCCTTACTTTACGCATACACACAGTCGGCCAAAAGATATGTGAATAAAACCTTTAACAATCAAGTATATGATACCCTCAAATGCTATATATATCAGAGGTAGATAAATTGATGTTTCATATAACCTTGTTCATTTACATTTAAATGAATTAGATGTATGATTTATTTATTGTAAGTTTATTGTTCATACATATCATGATTTTCTTCGAAAAAAGTTGCATACATACATAGCATTCCACCTATCATCCTTAGTTCACGCATACACACAGTTGACCAAAATATAGGTGCATGAAACCCTTAATAGTTGAGTATATGATACCCTCAAATGATAGCAATGTATAACACTTTGTGGAACAACATAATGATATTTATATATAACTTGAAACAACATTATGATACAAATATTTATAACCATTTCTGAAATAGCATTATACCTAGATATGCATATGTATGTATTTATATGCATATCTAGTAACATGCATACATACATCACAGATGTGTGTATATGTATGTATGTATGTTCCACACGTACATACATATGTTATGTATGTATGTATCATGCATGCATGTATGTATGTATTTCATGCATGTATGTATATGTATGTATGTATGTATGTATGTATGACATGCATATGTACACACATATACATAGTTAATATTTATATAATAGATAAATATAAAAAACTAAAATTATTACCAATTTAGGATTTAATTGTTATATATGCATGTCAATTGCTATCAAAATGTCATCCATACCAACAGCAAAAGTGCATGTGAAGTTAGACATGGCAAACAGAATGCGGTATCGAAAGGGCAGAGAAGACGATGGGGTTGTGGGTAATGTTGTGCGAGGGGTTCGTGGCAACGAAGGACATAGAGTCGGCCAAACCATAGGTGCATGAAACCCTTAAGAGTCCACCATATGGAATCCATAAATGGTATATATATATATACACACACACAATCGGCCAAATGATAGGTGCATGATACCCTTAATAGGGTGAGATATAAACATTGTTTAAAGATATTGCAGATATATGAATATATATTTTGGTCGACTGTGTGTGTATATATATAGACACTGTTGATCAAATAATGTGAATATATTTATGGAGATTGCAAAGATGGACAAGTGAAATGTCACATACATTGTTTAAAGATATTGTAGTTGCATCAATATATCTTTTGGCTGATAGTGTGTGTGTGTGTGTGCGTGTGTAATATTTATAAATATATATGGGTGATCCCAAAATAGTGGTTTACACTTTTTGGGACATACTGATTTTTGTTGAAATCACATATTTTTAGAAAATATAATGATTTAAGCCTTGAAAAGTTTCATTTAAAGGATTCCAATTGAAGAGGGTTTGATCAAACCACCTTAGATAAACCCCCTTGGATAGTACCCCACTAGTTTTAAACCATACCTATAATGAAGTCTCCTTTACACCTATTAAAATGCTAATAAAAAACCACTTTTGATTTATCTTTTGGAGGATCAAATGAATTCATTTAAAATTTATTTTTTGTATGTAGTCCTTATTATAAGCTTCCCAAAAAGTATAATTTTAAATATTATTTAATTTGATTATTATATTTGTTTTTAATTTCTTGTGAATGTAGGTTTTTCACCAAAAATCAAGCTCTTTGTTCTACACATGTGGAAAAATAGTAGATTAGTAATTACCAAAAAAAAACATCTATGCACTTGATATTGATGTCCTTGATCCAATAAAAAAACATTGAATTTCGATGCATACAAAAAAAGTTGTGTTAGCAAGTAAACCTATGTCTAAATTGTAATTGGTTTGACTTCAAAAAAATCAATAAAACACTATGAAACCAAATGCATGCACTAGATATCGTAGTTACAAATCTAAATTTGAAAAAAATTAATTTTATCTTTCATAGAAAAAATGTTGTGTTAACAAGTACACATCACTCTTTGAAAATGGTGTTTACTATTAAAAATTAGTTATCAAGAGAAATGGAAAAAGAAATGCAATTTGATTCCAAATTTTTAAAAAATATATATATTTAAAATCTACAAACAAAATTTCACAAATCACTAGTTTGCATCATCTTCAAATTCCTCACAGTTTAGCAACTATAGGTGTCTAAAAGTGAAGAAAAAGTTTAAAATGTTCATTTCAATGTCAAGTTTGGCCAAAAAGTGTAAACCACTATTGTAGGATCACCCATATATATACACAGTCAGTCAAAAGATCGTTGCCAAAAACTATTAACAGTCGAGCATATGATACCATCAAATACTGTCAATAATATTTATGGAAATTGCAAAGATAGACAAGCAAAATGTCACAGATGTACACATTGTTTAAAGATATTGCAGATATATTAATATATTTTGGTTTGTTGTGTGTGTGTGTGTGTGTGTGTACACAAAGTCGATCACAAGATAGTTGCATGAATTTCATCTGAAATAAAATAAGATTTTCAATACTATAAAATACATTTTGTAACCAAATTAAAAAAACATGCGATGGATAGATATTGTCATTATGAGGTTGGAAGACAACCTCATTTGTGATGGAAGAAGTTTAATATTTTCCTTAAGCAATGGAAATGTTCATAAACACACTAGAAGCAAAAAAAACATCACCGTGACTCGCTCCCATTGTCTCAACCGTCGATCGTGAAGTGCACCACCACTAGTCCTTCAATGGACAGTGTTATGTGCAGATGCCAACCTTGAATGGCGTTGCAGAGAATCAAAATGAAACCCTAGCAAATGAAAAGCATGTTGAAGTGATTGCCAAAAGGTTGACGATGGAGGGGAGAGGGGAAGTTAATGCACATTAAGTTTGCAGGGACTAGCATGGCGAGAAACGGGTAAGCAAGTACCACAAATCCGTCAATGGTCGATGCGACATTTAATGTCAAAAAAAGTAATTTTTAAAAACCACTCAAAATGAATTGAAAAATGTGTGAATTTATCTCGCGATTCAATTTTTGTGGATTGCCAAGTGGACCCTCTATAGCATGCATACACAAAAATTGGTCAATGTGTCTTTTGTTGACATGGACCCCTCACACAACATAGCCCTCACCACCATCGGACCCTCTCCCTTGTTTAACTTTGAAGGTATATGATATATATTGTAGAGATCTTTTATCTTTGTTATATAGTAGCAAACAAATGAAAACATTCTTTAAGAAGTCAGTACCTACTGAACGGCTACCTCTTTGTGAGTTTGTGAGCAACTCTTCTATTTGTGAGTTTGGAGAAGAATGTGTTTGTGAGTAGCAACTCTTGAAAATATCACTGAATGTAATTTGTGAGCTACGAATGACAAAACTTCATTATGTTTGCGAGTAGCGACAGAGAAAGTTGAACAAAAGGTCAAGATCTATCCATGAGGCAATCGATTCTTCTTGCAATGGTTGTGACGGTCAAGACTGAGGGGATATTATTTGTTATAAATGAAGAGGGATGAAAATGATGTTGAAAATTAGGATTGGGGTTTGTATATAACTTCATATGATGTAAAAAATAGAATTTTATTGAATATTATAAAATTATAAAACATTATATAAATTTTTTAAAATGGGACAATATAAATTTATAAATTTGTAACATTGGTATAGAAGTATTATTTGTGATGTGATATTTGAAGGACCTATGCGTATATATCAAATGATAATTGTCAATCGAAAGATTTGTTTATTTTTTGTTGATAGGCATAACGCACAATTATTAGGGCCTTCCTTGTATGAACAATTTGTCCTCCATTCGTCATAACTATCCAGAACTCCAAACAACTTTAAGCTCTCAAATACAAAGGCATGTCAATTTTTTAATAAAATGGATGCATTATTTAAAAGCAAAGGGATGCAAAGTTATTGAGTTCTCTCGTCTAATTTCTCCAACTCAAATATATTATCTAAGTCATTCTATTGGTTGTTATAATAGTGTTTGAAACCATTTTATTTATATTTTTGAAGAGAATTTCGTAGCCACTTTAGGCTTCTATTTGTTACAGAAACACCATGTGCCTACACAGTATATTTGTCCTCTGATTTTAATCCCCATATAGGCCTTCAAACATCTTACAAGATATATTTTATACTCAACCAAATAAGTTGAACCGTTTTCAGAATCAACAATCAGTAAAGAGGATTTCAATTGTACATTAAAGAACGAACACTAGGTACTTCGGAAAAAATATTCAGTCTTCTATCACGAAGCATTCATTCTAAGAAATATCCTTTTTTGACAAATATAAGTGAATCCAAAATGTTTAATGGCTGGTACAGACTGATCGCAATTATAAAAAATGCATGTTGTTGACATCTCTCACAAGAATTCTCTACATCAAAGTTTAGCCTAAAATTTAATACCATTTGAAGTCAAATCTGATCTTTGGCCACTCGTTGCATCTAACGACAATCTGCGATTTTAACATTTGAAACATGCTACATAATTTCTTCGTCGAAGTAAAGTTAGCAACTTTATAAAGAACCAATGAATGCGGTGACCTCAAATATGTTTAAAATATACGGCAAACTGTATATATATATATATATATAATAAATAGAAAATGTAACTGTGTTCATGGCGCTGGTTGGGATAATCCGCCTTCAAAACTGAGGAAAGGCATAAGAAGGACAGCTCCTCCCAATGAATGGTGCATGCTCCATTTTGACGGGGCATCCAAGGGCAGTCCAGGGATTTTCAGAGCAGGTTGTGTTTTGAGAGATCACAATTGACTTCTAATCGGAGCTGCTTCGAAAGAGCTCAGGCATGGAACGAACACCAAAGCAGAGGCTCGCGGACATCTCTTAGGTCTACAAACATGTACATACGTTGGTTCAAGAAGAGCGCAAATTGAAAGCAATTTTATGGTTATTGTTAATGCCATTAGGAGTGGGGGAGCTTAAAATTGGAAAATAAATAGGAACCTTAAGCAAATTTGGCCAATTATTAGAAACATTAGATGAATATACAATTAAGCATGTATATAGAGAGATCAACTCCCACATGGATGCTTTGGCCAACTTCACAGTAGATATTGACATGGGGTAATTAGCTAGCAAGTCCTTAGAGCCTTGGCAAAGCCAAAGGCCCAATTTATTTACTGATGATCCCATATCATTATGAAGATCGGCTCTCATGCAATGACGGCAGGGAAAGCTGCCCAAGGAGTTATCATGGAAATTTGTCCCGTCACAGTTGAAGTACAGTCAGGTGAATAATCATGGGAAGATATGGAGCATTTGGGGTTATATTCTGTTATGTCTTCTCATTTCTTATGGCTTTCCTCCTGCGCAGACATGGATACTATGTAAGGTTAATAGCATAGTTGCCGGGAGACGCAGGGTACGGGTACTGGTACGGGGACGGGGACGCCAATAAAATAAGGGTACATGAGTTAAATGAATAAGGAGACGGCTATTTTATATGTAAATGATTCACCGGAAATTTTGGGTACGGGGACTGGTACGTTGTCTATGTTCCCAAAATGGAGTTTCCCGGCAACTTTGGTTAATAGCCAAGAAAAGACAAATTTCCTTTTTAGGAGAGATTTCTGACTTGCAACTGAAATAGATTTTCAAAGTTAGTTCGATGGTTATAATTCATTCGATCAATGTGACGATGGGAGACCTATTTCTCACGACACATAGGTATCTTGTCAACATAGATGTTTCTTCCATGTTTGTTGCAGTTTTTGGAATCAAAGGAACCTAAAGAGGCGAAAAGGATAGTGTTCGAGGCATTGGTAAGCCCACAGTGGTGCAAAGGTCTCAATGTTGTTCTGGATGATGCAATTTTTGGTGTTGGCTCTCACCATGGCATGGATCAGTCATCGTGTTTCACTTCCACCGTTGTTCAATGAATATCATTCATCATCTTAGTCATTGGTCACAATGACAACCTGTGACAACAGCAAGTGAAGAGGGGAAGTGCGCTTCTAAAGTTTGCCGCCAGTACTGCTCCTCCCCTTGGCATTGACTAGGCCTTTGCTGTGGATGACAACTCCTCAGATAGTGATGAGGAGCTTGCCCCTAGTTGTGAAGGATAATTATCTGGTGCCCTATAGCAGGCTGGTCATACTATGAATGTAAATATTACATATAAATGTCTGAAACTTCAAACTAACAAACTCTATAATGAATACCAGTGGCTTTCATTTTGATATTTGCAATGGTTTTTTTGGTTCTATGGCCCTCTATGATGGGGCAGCCCTAAATCTGTAAACTTCCTGGTTTTAATATATGGTTATGGCTCCCAAGGCCACTTTTATCTAGCAAAAGAAAAGTAGAAAACTTAATTATATATAGTTAACAATATAACTACCTATTAAATAATATGTTTTCAAAATTATTAGCATCCAATAAAGACAAAATATTACAAAGTGCTGACCGTTCTGCATCCTACAAGATGGAAAATCAGGAATCCCAATTAAATGCTCTCGAGGAAAGTCAGCCAAAGCCAAGTACATGTGCTCTCTCTAATGTAGTAATGCTATCCATTTGAATCAGAAGTTCCACTTCTGATATTCAAGTCCATAGCATCCACTATCTCCTGCAAGGGCAATTCAAAAGAGAGTTCTCTTGCTGCTGCAGACCATTCTTCAAGGACTTAAAACATGATGTAGTCTAGAAGGCTGTCTTTGAATTTCTATTTGACAAGCCCAAGGACAAAGCGTGTAATGACAAAACAAACTATCAGGCAAAAATTAATTTAAACAAGCTAACCAAATTCATTACAAAAACTACAGTTGAAAGGAGGAATTTTGTAATGCTCAAGACTTTCCACACATAATCAATAATATGAAGACAAACGTAGCTGGTAAGGATTACTCTAAATCCAAATTAAAACAAAGATGTCTCTAGATTCATTTTTCTTACAAATAATAAGAGTAAAGCGCCAACATTCTGTTCGTCTATCACCAAATACCTTGAGTGGCTCCTTTCCTAGGTCCAAAGGCAAAGCAAAAAAATGTATAAGATAGAAAAGTCCAGAACTTCACAAGCCAGCTCAGTTTAAGAAATAAAGTTGGAAAAGTATGTAGTTGCCATCATCGTTAGCTTAATAATTAATCAAAGAATGTATAAATGCGCTCTAACTTGATCACACCATTCCCGAATGCAACCTTTTCTGTCTATGTTCAATGAATAGAGATTATGGGCCTGCCCATCACTGTAAATGTACAAATGCATTAGAGTGTAATAGAATCCAACAGTTGTTAGAGACTATGAATTTGCATCGGCACTTATAAACAGCATCCACCACAAAGGTGTTGATGTGAGAAGAAGAAAAAATGGAGCCCAAAAGCACTGTAATAAGTGTTCTTTGATTCACATATAATTGCCTATTTGATATTCTAAATTTAACTATAACATTTAAACTTTATGTTGTCCACTTATGCTATAAATTCAACTATGACAAAAATCACATATGAGATCAGAACTTTGAAGTCTCATCCTAGGTTGCATCCTTCATTGGCAAAAACATTTTACTGGACAAAATAGTGGACTTAAAGAAAACAGTTTGTATAAAAACTCTGTTAGTTAAGGGGAAAGTGCTACTGCAGTCTGCAATCATGGTTAAGTTATTTCGATGTTGAACCCAAAGGTGGCACATGAAGGTGTAACCAACTACAGCATAGCACAGTTGTCCAGGTAAAAGCAGAGCTGCTGCTATGTACATGGAAATACGAACACCACCAGCCTATGAATCAATTTTTCCCACAACCCTGTGCAGATAAATAAAATCATTAACATGATTGCCATTGGACCTCTTTACAATCCAATTATTCGTTGTACAAAATAGACAAATAAAATGAAATATTAGTACTTAATCTACTTGTAGGCTATGAACCAGGGAAAACAACTTTATTTAAGTTCTCTATCTTTAAGAAAAGTGGTGTTCAATTTGCATCTAAAGACATATGAAGATAAAATCAGACTTTCTGGATACTTTTTTCCTATGAAGATGCAGGTATCCAAATATCAGATAGGAGTACAGATACAAAATGGCCCAAATACATGTATCTGTGTCTCAGATTTGGATATGGATATGATACAGCCCAGATGTGTTTCCGGGCATTTTTCTATATTTAAGTCCATAACTGGGTTGTATCAAAGACATCCCAACATGGTACCAGTTCATCCGGTGCTGAATCTACGATTTATTAATAATATCACAAACAAATAGTAGTAACATCAAAAAATGGAATAGATGGTATAAATATAATGGGTTTTTATAAATCTCATATTCAACCAATACCCCTATCAAGGCGTCTTAAAATTTTACTGTATTTGTATCTAGAGTAAATACACTATCAGTTCCATACAATATTGGAAAAACCTAAGTTGCCGTGACAGGATTCAGGTATGTCTGAATACTATTTTACTCTTTTGCCCTAGCTTTGATTCAGCTGGTATGACCCTACTAAGAAAATGAATATATTAACAGTATAAAATGCATTATCGAGTAAACAAAATTAACCACAACATCATAGAATAAACATAATACATCAAATAACCAAAAAACAGTAAAAAACACTTACAATAATCGATTATCAATACCAGATGTCATGATAACTCCAAATATATTAATACTTAATGATAGAACTACATGTAGCCTTCATAAAGTGCATAAACGTTATAAATTGTCTTATCTCTTCCTGAGGGTATCAACATCATAATGTGTTTGATTAGATCTACACACAGTAGCAGTACCACTCCTACTGGCTGAATTATCAAGCAATTATTTCCCTTGATGTCTATGTGCAAGATGACAATTTTGCTGACTTGAAAAATGGAAAAAAAATGGATCCCTCCAAAGTACAAGATTCTTAACTTACAATAGATAACCTCCAATAAAAACATCAAATGCAAAACATCTATTCTTAAAAAATGGAAACTTAGGCAACAAGAAACTTCCCTTACAACAGTTTCAATGATACTAGCAGTATACTGTGATAATACGGTCATGATAAACAAAAACCTAACTACGTCAAAAGACGTCAGAAACAATGTGCCAAATATTACAACATATTCTTGGAATTGATGTTGTTAGGATACATGCATTAATCAACATAAAACAAGGCAACTTGCTGGAGGGACTTGTAATGCAGTCTCACATCCCAGGCCTTGGAAGTTGAATATTTATCAAGTTAACTCATCAGTTCACCCCAAGATGTTCACCTTTTTAGAGAAAATAAAATTGAAGGAATAAAAGAAATAATAACCCTTAAGCCCTATATATTTGTTACATGAGTTAATCTTGTGCCAAACTAGAATCTATTCAGGCATTCACTGGATTTTTACAATATTTCAGAAACCTTACCCTGGCCATGCATTTTGCTCTGGGAGTTTATGGTTGACGAGGATAAAGCATACTTCCATCCAAAAAAACCTTGAAAGGGCATTACAAGCCCTGCTAAATAAACAGATTCTTTTCAACTCCATGATAGGATGCTAATTTACATTCTTAGGATTTAAAAATGTGAATCAATCCCTCTCTTGCTTTCCCCAAAATCCTTTCTTGTGAATAGAATCATCTGACAAAAGAGTTTTGGAAGATTTTCCTCGGAAGAAAAAATGCCTTTTGGAAAAGGATTTATTCAAGAAACTCTTTTCATTGGAACTCGATGGCAATTTCATACCATCATTAATGGATAAGCAATTTTTGTTTTTGGATGACTTGAAATTTGACAAACCTTCATAAGTCGGGACATCATCATTAGCAACCCCAATTCTAGATAGCTTATTTCTTGAAAACTGACTATTTGAAGAAAAGTCTCTTGCATTATTCTTACAGGTATTAACCTGCCCTACTAATTTCTGTCCCTTTGAAACAACATTTTCACTTGCAGAACATACAGGGCAAGGTGGATCTTGGCAATATGCTTCAGGAGTAACCTGCTCTAAACATTCTGCATGGTATACATGGCCACACACCAGTACTGCAGTAACAGAAAGATCATTGCTGGCTACCATCTTTTGAGCACTCCATGGCGATCTTTGAGTTAAAGGCTTTGAGCAAATGCCACATGTTTGTACATCACCACCAGATGGTCCTGATGCAGCTTGTGAACTGCTAACCCTTATCCTTTCTGCTGCCAATGTGGCTCTATCTATACTTTCCCTACCAGGAGCCCATCGAAAATCAGAAGGGCTGCTAGCATCTGTCCATCGCAACCGTTCTCTCCTAGAAGAAGCCACAAGATCTGAAAATGTCTGCATAGACCAACAGTCAGAAGCCCCACCATGTGGTCCAACCATTGAATCACCACTACTTCCGGATAACTTGAAGGAGTGTCTTCCTTCAAACATAGGCACTGGACTGCTGTTTGGTGCATTCCGTGCATGAATTCGACTATCTGAAACTTGCCTCAATAAGGGATGGCCAGAAGCATGATGTGGTCGCCTTGAGAAAAATAAATTACTGCCAATTGAACGACGACGTGAAGAAGAAGGCTGACTTTTGGACCGGGTGGAGGAAAAGTTCAACTTACTTAAATGGGGTGGAGTGGCTTCAGGAGTGTTGGAGACTGTTGATGATCCAGCAGAATGTCCACCCTGCAGAAGAAACCATAGACTAGTTATATAAGAAATGTGTTTAAGCACAAATTGCTTTCTTCAACCAAAGCACACACTTCCACCTCAAAAGTGAAACACAACCAACCCAAATACTAAAATCATCACAAAATATTTTCTACTAACCATATAACTAACCTCTTTTGAGGATGTTTGTGTTATAGATGGGCTTGAAATTAAATCTGCACAAATCAAAGAGATGGAAAAATCAGTCACTTATAAATTTACATTTGTATGCTCATTAGTAGAGCTGGTTTGTCGATAAAGATATCTACTTTTGGATGAACTCTTATCTCATTTAGAATGATTCCAGACAAGGAAAGATGCCTTTGCAAATCTGAATCAGAGATCGAAATCATATCTGTCACTAAGCTCTAGAGAAGATGATACCATGAACAGACTCTTGTCGACAGAAAACTAGTGATTATATTAAAGCATACTTACTAATTTTAGTAAATGAATAAAAAAATTCACATATTCATTATTGGAATTATAAGCTACGTACAAATACCAAAAAGGAAAAATAAAATTGACATATATTAACACCGTTGATATCAGCTTGACTACAAGACCTATACAGATCAATTTGATTTACATATCTAATGGTAATATCCATATATAATTGCTGGAAGAATTTGACATGTAATTACAAAATTATTAAAAGTGGCAGTGGTTAACAAACTGAGAATGCCAGGGAGAGTCATACCAAGAAAAGAAGAAATGACTTTAATTATTAATGAATTAAATTCTTCCATTATTTGCATTGCTGTTATGTCACAGGATTGACTTCATCATCTCCTTAGCAGTGGAATGAGGAATCATTAATTATTATTCTTAGTTCATTTCCCATAATTAAGATTTTCTGATTTTGTAGCTTGTTTGCAGTTTCTAAGCATTAACTTCATTTTCAAAGCAGAACACTGCATGTGCATACATCTGTGTATTCGTTTCCAGCAAGCTTGACACAAGCAATGATATCCCTGTTGACTGAAAATGGACTTATTACAGAATACCTGGTCAATTACACATAGTCAATATAATATTGGCAAATCACTCTGAGTCTCTAGATCACCCAAGTTGTGAATTTGATCTTTATGGTCCTCAACATGAATGAGAAACTCATTTTATTTTGGTATGGCGATCTCTTTTGGCATCTCCTCACACCATTTGTAGCAATCCCTTTTAATCTCCAACCAGGTTTTGACCTTCAAATTGTACTTTCTTCATGTACAATGTGAAGCAATCCTTTCATACAATTCATGTTTTTGGGTGTATTATATCTTCTTCTGAAATGCCCTGTTCACAACATTGGCATCCACCCACAAGGACATGAAAGTGCTTCACTTTTCCATGGCTTTATAGAAAATTGTTTAGTTATGTTTCAAATTTTTAAAAGCAAGAAAGGGAAAGCTCACTTTTAGACTTTTCTTTCAGCAGTTTCCGGTTTTAGTTTTCCAGTGTCCAATTTCTTAGTAGTTTTCAGATTTCATACCTTGCAGCAAATTCAAAAATATGAATTTGATTTTCAGCTCATAATTAATTTGCAAAATTTCTCCACCGTAGCTCCATTGCCTTTTGAATATGGAATAATTTCCAAGGGGCTCCACTAACTCAACTAAACAGTTTTTACATCATCAGAGTTACAATTAAAGGTTCAAAGGAGCAAAACAGATCTGTTTTAGTGGCTCTTGTTGTGCATTTCTCTATGAATATTTTAGTGGATATAACTGATCTTATGGGCATTCTCTGTTGGTCCATCTTTAATAGCGTTTTTTGTTATCCAAGCTTCAAATGTGCTTATGGATATAAACAAATTTTGGTTTATTTTGTTGGGTGCACTGAGAAGGCCTATAAGAATGTTAATAATCTCCCCAGCAAATGGGCTGTTTGGTGGGTCCTGTATGATTAGATATGTGTCCATGATTGCATAGAAGCTTAAACCTTGGTATCTCACAGATTGCTGAAATACATATTTTGAATTATTAAAAATAATGAATTTTAGAACACATGCAAGCATATGTTGATTCACCTATTACCAAACTATCTAGTGCAATTAAGTACAGCCTTACAATTGTATCTTAAAGATAAACACTTCCTTGTGTTGCTAAAATAGATAAAATTGCTTATGAGATAATAGTCCAAAAGAAACTCGTAAAAAACCCAGGTGCGATCACTAAAAATCTGCAATAAATTCACACATTCTCCTCCGGTAGGGTGCAGGTTATTCACTCATTCTCCTCCAATAGGGTGCAGGTTTTGGAGAGGGATGGTGACTTAATGAAGTAGGGGACACCACCTGTAAAAATTTGTTTATAATTAATAATTATCAGTCCCTTCCAAAATCTCTACCCTCCAGTCATCTCAGAAATCTTGGATGGTCCCATTAAGTGACAGGGTATTGAACAGCTTAATGCTTAATAGTGTGCTATGTTCACATCTTTTATTCAAACATAGGCATATAATTTTGTCAAAAATCTTTCATAATGTATTATCCAGTGGGATAGTCATTACAATACGTGTCCAATTCTATATTTTCTATAGTTCATTTTAAATATAAGGTCTCAAGTTGCGTTCACAAGTATCTTACCGACCAACATTTTAATATACAACATAGGCTTGTTACATATCGTAGGAAATCTCTTCTACTGCATATTGTGATGTTATAAAGTTCATTACAAACCTTCAAGGTTCTTGGGATATAACACCAACTCCCGTAAGTCTTTTAGTTAAAGTGAACTACATTTTTTTCTTAAAGCAACTAACAGATTTGATTAACAAATTACTTTAGCAAACAAAAAGATATATAATTGATGTACTTAAAAAAATATATTATATGGAATGAAATCTGCACAACGTAGATTACATATTTAACACAATTATTAAGCAAAAAGTTGGAGTAATAAATTTATAGTGATATGCTCAGAACCCTGTCATCTGAGCATAGACGATTAGCAAATGTACAGTTTTCTAAGACATGGAAATGAGTCTTTGGCTCATTCCAGAACATCTGGACCTATATTTTGATCTCCAACCAAGCTACAATGGCATTAAATTGAAAACTAGAGCACATACAATATTTACAATCAAGGAATCACAAGCAGTTTCTCCTTCTATCTCTTTGTGTACTTTGTCTCATGGTGCACTTCCTACCTGCACTCAGAGAAAAGGAAATTGTTAATGCATTTTGTTGAAACAGGAGATGCGTAACTCTTCTCAATTTGAGTATTTGACCAAACTTGTTGGAGACCATCATTCTGCACCTTGTTGTCAAATCCCAAGATTTCATTGTTATCAGGTCTCTTTGTTCTGTTGAGATTTTTTTTGGCTTTTTTTTTTGTATTAGAGCTGCATACTGAATTTTCTTGTCACCTTTGACATTGAGAGGTCCAATTGTCTTCTAATAACTCTCTTTGTTTTCCTCTAGTTGTAAAACCGATATGGTGTACTTCAGGCTTCTGTTTGCAGAATTTCAAATTTTTGAATCTAACAATGGCAACCATGTTATCTTATTGTCGTTGACCTTACCAATAATGCTTGATGGATGCTGTTGATCTTCATACTGTTGATGACCAAATTGTCAATACATATCATGTCAATTGTCAACCTGTTGGTGTACCCCAGCTTGTTGATGTTGAACATAAACAAAGAGATTATATACACAAAGAAAAATAAATAAAGATTATAGAAAATGATAAGAAAAAAACAATTGTTAAAGGTTTGCCTTAATGTGATTTAAGTTCAAACTTCTAGTGATATGTTAGTCTCTTGTGCATGAAGCATGGAATTCTAGCAATTGACCAAATGATAACAAGAAAGAAAAAAATGAAAGGGTAAATAAACATTCATGTTTCCAATTAAAATGATAATAAATGTTGATGTTTCCAACTTATAAATGTTGCTAGTGTCATTTTCATTTTATCAGAGCTTATCCCCTTACCAATGGGACATGAATTTATGGAAATAATCCACAACACTATATTAATGGGTTAAAGGAAGAGGCCTGGAAACTAAGTGAATTTTTTAAACTTAGTTGTGCATGTCCCTTTCCTCTTTTCTCATGGCTAATACATGTTAATGTTATGACTTGTGACTCAACATTGACTACCCTTTCAAGTGGCAGGAACCAAATTATCTGTCGCTTCCTCTTCCTGGATTTGAAAACTGACTTGAATCTGTAAGCAATATGAAAATAAGCACAAGTGACATCCAACCTTGCTTCTTGAATATGTTCTGTACTTTATTTGTGTCAACAAGCAAGTATATTGAAATCAAGGATTTTTAGAATACAGTCTGAAGTTACAAAAACATATTTAATTGATGCAGAAGAGAGAATTCTGAATATTAGTGTATTTTATAATGTGCAGTTTGTTCGATGGTATATAATGCAATGTGGTTAATCTTTTTTATGTTTGATTATTTGTTCTAACTTCTTTTAGTATCATGACAAAGTCTCATATTTTTGTCTCGATGTTTGTTCAACTTCATAGCATTTGATCTTTCCTTTCTAGTGGTTGTAAGGAAATCAGAACCTATGGACTCGTATGTAATGAAGATTCAATTATCACAACTAGGAGGAACTTGTCAGCCCTCCCCTTGAAACATGATATCAATACCACCATCAATAGGGTTATATCCAACACCCCAGAAGAGAAACCTCATCAATGAAATGATTGTAAATGAGAAAAGTCTTCAAACAGTCAATCAAATTTCTCAACCAAGAGTCTTCTACGAGAAGATATATTGGCAGGCCTGTTATGGACCAAGTGTCTTGTGAGAACATCTATCATTCTATGCTAAATACAACTTACCCTTTGTACATTACCTTTGGGGCTTCAAGTTTTGACAGTTCACCAGGGCATGAATAATATTTTCTAAGAAGATTATGGGTTTTATCATAAATGCTGTCCTTGCTCTCAATCTACCAATGTTGAGTATATTGTCTTATTAGGGTAATGGATTTTCTGAAACATAAAGCAATTGCATGCAAGTCATTTACAGATGCTTAAGTCTAATGTTACATTATAGTACAAGCCATAGAAGCATAAATCCTTAAAAAATTGCAAAAATCCCAATTTTTAAAAAATCTCCTATCGAAACAGTTTTTTCCCAAAAAATCCCAATTTAATCAGCCATGATTTTCAACAATGTTAAATGATTTTCAAGGGTTTAAATCACATAAAAATCGTGAAAAAAATCACATAAATATCACAAAAAATTGCGCAATCAACCTGTTGTGAAACCCTAACCACACAAAATTGCGAAAATATCAACCAACCAACCTATCATGAAACCCTAACCACACAAAATTGCTATTTAATTGGGTTTTTCCGTTGATTTTTAGCACAGAGCTGAGTGTTGGCCATTGGGACATGGTTCACCATCAAAGATTCGCTAGATTTCATCAAGTTGTTGAGGCAAATAGCAGGTAGGCGACCTTGAATGAACATATATTTCTTATAGATGTTAAGGACATTAAAATAGCGTTCTTTGGTATGCTTCTATGTTTGATGTTAAGGACCTAAGTACCCGATTCGCCTGGAAAAGGCCCTGGATACGATACGATTCGTACCAGGTACGAAATTCGGGTACGGTATGGGTTGGATTCGACCAGGGTACGAGAATACGCTTGCTGATTCGATCTAGATTCACTGGTTGCCTGCGGATTCGTCCAAGATACAGAGGAAAGAATCCGCAACGAATCCAGGCATGAAAACGCCCAGTCCGCGGAATAAAGTGTTTTTTTTGCATTTTTTATCATTTTTTTGACCGAATGTTGACTTCTAAATATTTTAATATTCATTGCAACCCTAATTTTGACCTCCAAACACACTAAATAGGTAAAAACAATCTCATTTAACAATTTGTGAATGAAAAACAAGTTTTTTTGCCTCCATTGCTGAACTTTCTCTCTTGCTTGCACAAGCTTGATTAGACTTGAAGGTTGATCGTTGGTTGTTCAAAGTTGATTGTTGTGCTATTCCTAAGCACTTGCAAGTCTCCGTTCGTTGCCAAGAAGATCGTAGAGCAAGATTTGTTCAAAAGAGGTAGGTTTCTTTGAAGTTTTTTTTAATTTTTTTCTTACATTTTTTTTAACAAATGATTCAATGAACTATTTTGTTTTATTTTTATTGTTTTGTTGATTGTTCTCATTCTTTTAAGTTTTCTAGTTTCAAATTTCAATACCAAAATCATTTCAATATGTTGTGCCTTAAGTATTACAATGGCATCCGCTTCTAACACCACAGCCCAATCTCGTTTCAAAATAAATGCAACCTCTCCCCTTTGGAACTATGTAGAAATGGTTCAACAATGTCCAAGTGGTGGAGTATTTATTTGGATTTGTAGTCATTGCAAAGTTCGATATACGAGCTCATACAGTCGAGTGAAAGCCCACTTGTGTAGGATCTTTGATACTGGCATCAAACCTTGTCCAAGATCTCCAAAAGGTGATGGCAAAGGCCTTTCAGATGACATAGTGTTAAAATATATTGCTAAGCAAGAAAAAGCAGAGCAAAAAGTTGTTAGTCTTAAAACAAGCCATCCTTTGAGGAAAGGATCTCAATCCATGAAACCCCCTACACCACCTACTTATATTCCACCTACAGAAAGCCATCCATTTATGAACATCCCTCAAGAGCAAACCGTGCCCTCATCAAATAAAAGATCTAAGGGACCGTTGGAAGTTTCATTTCAGAATGAGGCAAGAGAGATTGCTGATCAAGACATAGCAAGATGTGTCTATGCCAATGGATTGGCATTCAACGTTGTTCGTTCACCATATTGGCAAAAAATGGTGAAATCTATTAATGAGGCTCCAAAGGGGTATAAGGGCCTAGGTTTTGAGAAGATGTGTTGCACCTTATTGGAGAAAGAGGTGAAACATGTAGTAGACTCTTTGAAGCCCATAAGGGATTCATGGATCGAAACAGGGTTGACCATCGTTTCTGATGGATGGAAAGATGCAAAAAACGCCCATTGATCAATGTTATTGCCGTGTCCCCTAAAGGGGCAATGTTTTTGAGAGCAGTGGATTGTGAGGGACAGGTGAAAGATGGTCCATTTATTGCTAACATCCTTTGCCAAGCTATTGAAGAAGTGGGCCATCAAAATGTTGTGCAAGTTGTAACCAACAATGCCAAAAATTGTAGGGCTGTTGGGTTATTGATTGAGGAGAAGTATCCACACATTTTTTGGACACCTTGTGTTGTCCACTCCCTCAATCTAATGCTACAAAAAATTGGATCCAAAATTGAGTGGATCAAACAGGTGTATGCTGAGGGCGAAGATATCCAAATGTTTGTCACCAACCACCATATGACACAAGGAATATTTAGACAATTCTCAAAATTGGAATTGTTGAAGGTAAGTTAATTCTCAATATTTTTAAGTTTTTAGTTTTCTTTTAATTTTAAATTTTGATTTTGTAAATTTAAATTACATTTTAATTTTTATTTTGATTTCCAAACAGGTTGGAGAGACTGCTTTGCCTCCAACACAATTGTGTTGAGACGACTTATAAAGGTTCGTGAGGCACTCTGTGCCATGGTAATCAGCCCTAATTGGGCCATATGGAGGCAATCTAGCAGTGAAAGGGTAAATAGGGTCAGGCAAAGGATCCTAGATGATTGTTGGTGGGATCGTGTTGAGTACCTGGTCAGTTTCACTGAGCATGATTCGTTACACAGAAATGGATAGACCTTGTTTGGGAGAAGTATATGATGGTATCGACTCAATGATTGAGAAGATGAAAAGCATCATCAATGCAAATGAGGAAGATCCTGATGAAAAGTTCTTCAAAGAGCTACAGGAAATCATGGTTGATAGATGGAACAAAATGACCACTCCATTGCATCTTCTTGCTTTTGCATTGAGTCCCAAATATTATAGTCCTAAGATTCTTTTTGCTTCATCAAGAGTTGCTCCATATAGGGATGTTGAAGTGGCTCAAGGGTACAAGGCAGCACTTCGGAGACTCTTCATTGATCATGACCGACATGATTGAGTGAGGGCTGAGTTCATGGCTTTTGCATGCTCCGGTAGTCTTGATCAGAATCTTGATGCTCTTCGAGACAAGTACAAGGTGGATGCTCATAGTTGGTGGTACTTCCATGGGCAAGAATACATGCACCTCCAACCAATTGCAATAAAAATCTTATCCTAAGTAAGTTTTATATTTTGTAATTTTAATTTTAATTTATAATTTTATATTAATTAATAATTTTATTTAGTTAAATTTTGTAACTCTTAACTATTTAATTTGGTCTTAATAGGTTGCTAGTTCATCTTCTTCTGAGAGGAATTGGAGCACATACTCCTTCATCCACTCAATAAAACACAATAGGCTGCATTCAAAAAAGGTAGAGGACTTGGTGTATGTGCATTCAAACTTGCGCCTCCTTACACACAAGCAAAGTTCCTACAAAAAAGGAGACACAAGGAGGTGGGATATTGAGCCAGAGCAGCTTGAATTGGATGCTTCCACAAGTCACTTAGCTGCACTTGATATTGATGATGATTATGAGCCTGGAGCAGCTACTGATCATGAGAGTGGTAGTGTCAGTGCGACTGCTACTGCTAGTGGCAGTGCTTGTGCGAGTGCCACGAATGCTATTTGTAGTTCTACACAAAATGTAGCATCTAATAATGCTAGTTTGTTTGATGACCCATATGATTCAGATTGATCAATGATCAATAATGGCTGATTGTAAACATTTGACATTTTATGTTTGAACTTAAATTTATAATTTTATATCATGACATTCGAGTAATCACTAATATTTTAATATTTGACTTAGTGACTATGAAAGTGGTGATGTATTTTTGCTATGTTATTAGACTATTAATATGGTGGTGTATTCTGAACTTAATTACTGCTGCAAATATGTATATATTTCTGATTTTTATATTTTTTTGTATTGCCGTACCCAACCCCAAAAAAATTTTTTGCCCAATCCCATACCGGATTCTCGTACCCGTACCCGTACCCGAATCCAAAAACGAATAGGTAACTTAGTTAAGGACATTAACATGGAATGGTTAGGAGATGTGCTGCTTTTTTCAATATGTTCCACAATACTGTCATTTTCCTTACGCTCGTAGTAATGTTTTTCATGTATATAAATCCAAAGACACAATTTAGTGGGAAGTAGTAGACAATATCATAAAAACTAAGTAGGGATTCTATCTTATTTTTTTAACATATCTGAAACTTATAAGAGTACCTACCAAAAGTAAATATAGAAAGCCAAACTAAATTGAAACGAAACTCTATTGGCTTGATATCAACCTAAACAGGTTTGTTTTCTTGGAATTCTTGTGATCTTGACTATTCAAAAGAATTTTAACATTTCAATTGTCAACAATAATACCAAGGTGGTTGTTTAGATTATCAAGGTTAGTTAGGGACAAATTTCCTTTTCAGATGTTAACAAAGTGTGATAATTTGGAGCTTAAATTTGACATTGGCCATCAAGTTTTAATGACAAGTGGATCGGGTAGTAACAATTGTATAATAAAGTGGGAAGCATACATATATACATATCAATATATAGACATTGTGGACCCGAAAGCAAAATGGTTCCTATCGGAAAGATAAAAATCATCTTGTAGTGCTGAAAAAAATGTACTGTAGCAATATTTTATATCAAAATGAAGGATTGTTTTGGTTATATTTAAATTTCCTATATATTTTGCAGGCTTAGTGCTTTGTTAATTGGTGAAACTCACTGCTCAAATGCATGCCTTGCACTTGTTAGGGGACTACATTCCGTTTAGGATTGTCATATACATGGAGGTTCAAAAGGCCTACAAGGAGTACAATAGTAGTACATGAATGCTTTAAACATATACAGAGTAGCATTCATGCATGTTAAATAGGTACCAGGCAAACTAATACATGCCTTGAGAGAATTCATGCCCTAGTCTTGTGGGCTTATCTTAATCCCTCTCGAAGCAAGCCTCATATATTTTCTCATTAATGATCCAGATAGATTTCAACCTAAGTTGCCGGTTCGGGTACGGGTTCAGATACGGGTTCGGGTTCGGGTTCGCCGGTTCGGCAAAAAAAAAAATTCCTAGGGTTCGGGTTCGGGTACGGCTGTACTATATATATATATACTACATAAATTTTAAAATTTATAAACATAATGATAATGCCATAGACTCATAAGCATGCTCAAAATTATAATCATATGATCATAATGCCATAATGCCATAGAATATTGAAACAATGAAATACGCCATACGGTAATACCTCATATAATCTGTAATCATATTCATAATTTGCAAAAAAGTAAATAGTAAATACTCAAGTCTTAAAATGTCATTACACATTGAAAATTCAAATTACAATCATTCTTCAAATTCATCATCCTCATCATCCTCAATTGGTTCAATAACTTCAATTTCATTTGAAGCACCATCAATTGGATTGCCACTCCCACTAGGTGCATTAGTTGCCTCATTGTCATCCATAGAAGCCAAGGTAAGTTGTGCAATTGTAGCATCTAAATCAGCACACTCAGGGGTGAGATCCCAATTCTTTGACACACCCTCATTGTATTCAGGTTTCTTATGTGATAAGAGACGAAGGTTGGAGTGTACATAGACCAAATCCTCTGCTTTTTTTGCACCCAAACGATTGCGCTTGACCGAGTGGATGAAGGAGTATGTACTCCAATTCCGCTCAGCTGAAGAGGAACTTGCAACCTGTTGATTATGCACACAACATTTAGTAATTACTATTAGTATTTAATTTTACTTGCCGATAATAATCATAATATATAGCATAATAGCATCGAATGAAAAACGAAAAAATAAATAAATAAAAAGATTCATACTTGGGAGAGTATTTTAATTGCAAGAGGTTGCAAGTAAATGGAGCCTTGACCATGTAGATACCACCAATCATCAGCATCTTTCCTATATCTGTCTAGATGAGCAGAAACATCATGATTTTTTGCAGCTATGAATTGGCTAAACTCGCCCATGACAATGCTTTGGATTTCTTCATCTACAAATATCTTTCTAAATGCAGCCTTATAGCCAGCAGCAACCTCTAAATCCCTATATGGTGCCATCCTCCTCGGCAATGAAAGTATCTCTTTGCTATAATACTTTGGTGACAAAGCAAATGCTAAGAGATGTAAAGGGGTGGTCATCTTGTTCCAACGGTCAACAATAATAGTTTGCACAGTTTTGAAAAATGATTCCGTTGGGTCATGTTCCTTGGCATCTATTATTGCTCTTATTTTCTCCACCATAGAATCCATGCCATCATAAATTTCACCCAAACATGGGCGATCAGTATCAGTATACCTAATCATGCTCATAATAGGCTCGGTGAAATTTAAAACATATTCCACACGAGCCCACCACTCATCATCTAAGATCATTGCTTTCACTTTTTGGGCTCTTTCTGTGCTTGATTGCCTCCATACACTCCACAAACTGTTGATGACCATAGAACCCAAGGCTTGTCGCACCTTCACAAGTCGTCTTAAGACAATTGTGTGAGATGCAAATCGAGTTTCAGCAACCTAACATTGTAAGAAAATGCATGTCACAAATCAGCAATGAAAAATTAAAATAAAAAAATAAAAAATTATATTAAAAAATCAGATTTAAATTACCTTAAGCAACTCCAACTTGGAGAAGGTCCTGAAGATGGCTTGTGACATATGATGATTAGTCACAAACATTTGGATCTCCTCACCCTCTGCGTAGATTTGCTTGACCCACTCAATTTGTGTACCAATCTTTTGCATTATCAAATTGAGTGAGTGGACTGCACATGGTGTCCAAAAAATGTGACCATATCTAGCCTCCACTATAGCCCCAGCTGCCCTACAGTTTTTAGCATTATCCGTTATGACTTGGACAACGTTTTCAGGCCCCACCATTTCAATGGATTCTATGAGGATATTGGCAATAAAACTTGCATCTTTTATTTTCCCTTCACAATCAACTGCCTTCAAAAACATCGCCCCTTTAGGGGATACTGCTATAACATTGATCAATGGTCTATTTTTGCAATCCTTCCATCCATCAGAAATGATGGACACACCTGTTTCGACCCATGTATCCTTGATTCCTCTCAATGCTACCTCTACTGAAGATTTCTCCTTTGCCAATAAGGTGGTCCGCACCTTTTCATACCCAGGACTAACATAATCAGGAGTTGTCTTAGAAATGGCTTTCACCATTTCCTGCCAATAAGGTGATCTAACAAGGTTGAAAGGAAGCCCATTGCCATAAATGCAACGTGCAATGCTCTCATCTGCCAACTCCCTTGCTTCATTTTTGAAGGCTCTATCCAATGGGCCTCTTTTTCGTGTCACCGAAATATTTTCTCCTTCAGAAGATTGTGCCATTTCCATGAAAGGATGTGGGCCAGCCGGTTCTGATAAGCCACTAAGTCTTTGCGAGCTTTTGCTTTTATTTTTACCTTTCTTCATAAGAGGATGGTCTATAGCCTTTGGTGTTTTGAATGCATTGTCAGCATCCTCTTGTTCTTTAATATAACCCATTATTTGATCCTTTGTCAACCCTTTTTTATTTGGCCCAAGGCAAGGTTTTATTCCTTGATTACCAATAGCACATAAATGGGCTTTCACTCGAAAGTACGAGCTCCTATATGTAGTTCCACATTGGCTGCAACGCCAAACATAACCCCCACCACCGGGAAGTTGTTGAATCATTGTCGTATGTCGCCAAAGAGGTGAGCCTGGATCATATTTAAATTGACTCTCTGCACCCATTCCAACTGAAGTAGAACTATCGGCCATTTTGTATGAAGATATGAACCTAAAATAAATAAAAAACAAGTAATTTTTTTTAGAAAAAATGGGCATTATAACCCCTTATTTTGCATAAAATGTTCTTAAAAAATTTCAAACCTTACTAGAAAAAGAAAAAAAAACTTGAAAAATCTTCAAAAAAATTATTGAAAACTAAAAAAAAGAGGATAGATTCACTCACCTTTGATTGCTTGATCTTCTTAGTGCACCTATTCCTCTCTTGTTTCTATCAGTTGAACTCCTTCGTAGCTCTTACAATCTCACCTTCGAAAAAAAAGAGAAAACATGCAAAAATCAACTATTTTAGCTTGGAGGCAAAAAAATGGTGTTTTTGCTCTTTTGAGTTTGCAAAATGAGCCTCATTTGGTTGGCCAAGTCAATATAAGGCAATCTGGGCACTTTTTAGGGTTATGTTTTTTGTTTTTAAGTTGATATTTTGCCTTTTTTAAGGCTGTATGGCGTGGGTCCTCCCGGGTCCTTCTGGGTTCTCCTCGGGTTCTGCCAGGGTCCTCATTTTCAACCCGGGTTCTCTGTGGGTCCTTCACAGAAGGACCCACAGAGAACCCGGGTTGAAAATGAAGGACCCAGAAGGACCCAGGGGAGGACCGAACCCGAACCCGAACCCACACGTATTTTGGCGGGTTCGGGGGGCTAAACCAAGGGACCCAGTAACAGAGATTTCAACAGCAATTGTCCCATTGAAAGGGAATGTTCCTCGAGCTTTGATTTTCCATTGAAACTTGTACTTATAATCTCTTAAATTCTCAACTCAAAGTCCAGCAATGTTTTTAACTCCGTCGTCCACTTATATGCAAAATCAAGGAAAAATTACTTGAATAATAATAGCTAAAATTGTGGCTCAAATAGTTGCTCTCTTCTTTTGTACTAGCAGGTCTTTATTATCTAATGGAAAAGTATTTAACACTCCCTTTACTCTTTTATAAATCTGCTAAAATAGTTATCAATGAGAATATTTCAATATCATTTATGGTCTTTTGAGATTTAAGATTTTGTTTCAAAAACATTTTCTATTACTTTATCTTAGCTATTTGATTCAAAACCTATTAAGTTGAACTTTGCAATTGCTTCCTTTGTCATATATTTTCCCTTTCACACTCTTCATATAGTTCTCTTTGACACTATTCTAGAAATTAAAAGTACTGTTAAATCACAAATATGAACCAGTTGATTGTTGTTTTGTAAATTATGATGTCTGCTCAAAAAAGGAAAACTGGCTTTTCAATGACTTTCTTGAGCTTGAGGATTTTGAGATCGTTGAGGCCAACTTGGATAGTCATGAGGTTGAATGACTTAGGAGAGGCTCAAAGCTTCATCATCAGGACTTGCAGCCCTCTAGAATAACACTATTTGTAGTAGCAAGAGTCATTGGCTATGTTTGATTTTTTGGAACTTTGCGCTTAGTTTATTGATTGACTTTGTACAAACTATATTGTTATTGAAATTTTGTCAAATGTAACCATCTAGTTATTATTTATGCACTATGAAGTATGCTTTGTGCTATGCAATGTAATCAGCGATATGAATATAAACAACAAAATCCTATATTCTACAATTCATGGGTTAAACTCTATTTTATTTGCTCTCTATATCTCTATGATATGGAAACGCCCTTAAATTTTTTTTAAAAGTACTTTTTGTCTCTTCTTCTACAATTTTTTATTTTTTTTATTTTTTAAACGATTTTTTCCCGATTTTTTCAAAAACTCTTAATACTTTTGGTTTGCCAATTTTTTCCCCAAACGATTTTTGCTGCTATGGACTACAAGCCATTATCCATAAGATCAAGTTTTGGTATGACTTCTGAGATACTTTGTTCTCTTATCAGTGGATTTTTTTGTTAGGAAATTTTCTAGCTGAATCTCATGTAGTATGTGCACAAATTACCCATTTGCTTATTGTTTCTGGCTTTTGGGATATAGTGGAGCCCACCATCCCCATTTGTTCCTGGCAATTGTATTCAGGTGGAACAAAAATGTGCCCTATATTGTTTTGATAATGGGACATGAGACAGTTATGTATGTACCATGCAGTACAGTCTTCCTTCAGTTTGTGTATTCAGAATCATTAAATGGTTCATAGGAAAGAAACAAAATTCTGTACCTGAGCACAAGATCAGGACTTCAGAAAAAGCCATGTTTATAACTACCTCACTATAACAACACTATTTGTAACTTGCAATGAAACTTTGAATGCTTGGTGAGTCCTTTGTTACTTTTGTAGCTGACCCTAACAACTATGAAATTCTAAAATTCCCCGTTAGTTTTTGAAATTACTATGATGCTTCCTTGTGATTCCTCCGCTAAGAACTTTACAACAAGATCCTCTGCAACTCTTTTGACTTTGTAGGGAGACATAGTTGTCTTTGTACTATGACCCACAATTTTAATTCACTTTTTCCTGATATAAACAAGCACCAACTATTTTCATACTAAATACAAACTAGAACCATAAAAGGAGTGGAGAGCTCAACAAAAAAATATCACCACATTCAAAAGTGAACGTATAAATTGAGCTTTCTGGAGTAGGAAATTGCAAAACAATAAACATGTTTCCAAGACAAAGAGAGATGATCCCCTAAAATGTAGAGGATGACATAAGCAATGGCAGTACACAAAAATGAGTATACATCCCCGCATATGACAGAATATTAGAGCCCAAAGATGTGTCCTCCAGAAAATTTCAGTTCCATGTCTTTTACATACAACTTAAAGTTTTTAAATTTAAAGCCAAGTTCATTTGAGAAACTTATGCAATATTTCATGCATTAAGGTGAAACACTTTCATTTTTTACATATCTTCCCTCAGAGGAACTTTTTCTTTTTCTTTTTTTACATTTCAGTGGGATTGGCAGTGAGGGATGGGCTAGGAGTCCCCTCCCTAACATTGGACAAGGGATAGCTTTTGGAAACAAAAAACATTTACTTGACACTCCCTTGCAGAAGGGGCCAGCATGGTGACATTTCCAACAAGGAAACAGGCACTCCATCTTCAAGGATGTATATAACCCTGTAAGAAAAAATCAAGAATACTAAAGTATAATTCAAAGAGTGATTATCTAATGCATATTTCAGACTGCAAAAAACCCAAACTACAAGATCAGGAGAAAATGAACAAAATCTAAATAAAGTCAAATCACAACCAATGGTTTTTAATTTTCTTTGTTAGTCTAATTTTCAAGAATATCAATTACAACCAAACTATTATTGCAAGCCACATTTATAATCATGTAAAGAATAAACGAACCAAATCTGAGGAAGTTTAAATTGCAATTGAATGGTTTTCTTTTCCACACATTTTCAACAAGATTCTTTATACTACTAGACTCCCAAGATTACATTGAAAGCTACATTTATAATATGACGTTGGTCTATTTCACCTCAAAGATAAAGTATTTGAGGATTTATTAGATGTTATAAAATATTATATGAAGTTTAGTCAACATAATTAATGAAAAGAATCTGAATACATGAGTTTTAAAATCATTTGATGGGATACACATTGTTTACATCATTTTAAATATCTAATAGAGCAATGTATTGACCCATGTGAACATTTCACTGCAATCTCTATTTGGAAACAAATTGGCATCCGTCCTTCAGAAATCTTGTGATGCTTGGTCATATGATGTAAAACTATAAATGGCTGATTAACCATATAAGATTAAACTAATCAATCTTCCTTGGTATTATAATAATTTGATGTTTTTCTCTGTTTCTATTCATACATGGTTGCATAACTTGTATTTCCAGAACTGAGTGATCTATTATGAAAGATAAACCCCTGAATTATGGACTTGGTAAACAGAAAAAACACACTTCCTGTTCTAGGATAATATACAAAATAAAAATATACTGAAAGCATTCTTCAAAAAGAAATTGCTCAGATTAGCCACAAAGATTTTAAATTTTTGCAAGACCATTTTTTAGCATATTTTAATTTTTCTGAGCAATGATTAGCATAAGGATTTTGGTTATTCAGCAAAGTTCCACAGAAAGTCAGGTATTACAATGATTTTCAGTTCCTTAAGTTATCAGATCATTATAAAAAGTTGACCAAAAAATGATATGTAGTAATTTAGTTGCTGCTTTGAAACAGCAATGACATGGAAACAAAAGATGAAAAATACTCAGAAAAAGATATTACCTGGTTGACTGCCAAAATCCTCAGCATTTCGTACATGAATGGGAGAGTTTGACCATTTAGATGCTCGAAAACTATCTGAAGGGCTTCCTTCATTTCGAACATTTCCATTTTGGTGGGTGTAAAATCGTGAACTTGCAACTCTGCTCCCTCCACTGTTTGATGAAAGGGTCCTCTGCAGTCGCATTGAACTCAAGGCTGTCACATCATCTTCACCCTGTAACTTAACATCCCAATGAGGATATGTTGAAGTTGAGAGCCCTACATTTGACTGCCAATGTGACTCTCGCAGACCAAGCCTCCCTCCCTCATTGCTCAATAGATCCCGAGGCCTTCCAGCTACACAACAGACCGACCCCATCTTGACTAGGTTGTATTTCAGCACCAGCTAAACTAATGCTTATACATGAAAGCTCCAAATGATGAATAACTTCATCTTATAAATCTGAAAAATTCAGGTCCAGGTTTTGCTAGCACTACTCCAATGGATGCCAAATATTCTGTCTTTAATGAAATTTCAGAAGTTGGTGTAGAAGCATGACTATGAGAAATAGGTCTAAACTCCAGGTTCTAAATCAAGCAGACTGAACAATATAAGTGGAAAACTCAACCTCTTATGCCATCTCCAAGCATTCTCAGTGATTCTAAAATTTGCCAAATGTGAGCAGACTATTTGTAGTGTTTTGAGTTTTCAATCACAGAGTTTGAAGGATAGTTTTCATTTCGTCAATTTCTTTGATTGAGAGGAACTTCATGTTGAAACACTGAAATGTGAAGCCCTTTTTTGCTGGTTAGCTTTGCGCAGACTGTGTCCCACTCCATCCATGTTCTGTATTCTTCTATAAATGGCTGAAACAAGCTGCACAAATACAAAATAAACAGCCTCTCAAATCAGAATTAGAATCCCCAAAGCTTCCACATATGGTATCTAAATCTTTCAGATTTATTAGGGACAATTTTACCTTGCCCTATAAACATGAGCATGTGAATTATTGTTTTTGCTTACAATCCATAGTTAATATAAATCTTCAATGTACAAGAACTAACTAAAAAGTACACAAATCAAGAGCTCACGGGGACACTTTCTTATCCAGTAAATATAGCTGGAGAAAAGATGATCTCCCAACATGAAAACAACTCTAATAACGACTTTGTTACATCAAGCTGCTTCTGAGCTTTTAAGAGCCTAGAAGTAAGTTGGTTCATAACTAGATTGTATTTTCTAATTGTTTCCAAAACTTTCAGTTAACAATAGCTTGGAAAGAAAGACCAAGGTCCAGTGTTTTGTCAGCTCTATTAAAAAATGTAGCCCATCCTTTCTGTTGGAGGCTCACTTGGGAATCTACCTTTTTCTAGTATTGCTGACTTATGAGAACCTTTTTAATGTGTTGCAGATAGGAAACAAAACCACAAGCTTGCGAACCTCATGCTGCACGATGACCATGCCTTTTTGGCTAAAGCTGCCAAGGTCTGTGGGCTACCTCTAATCAGCCAAGGACTTGCATCTGATCTTAACCCTTTATTCTCTTATAGCTAAAGTGTAATCACATGTTGGGGCCTTATCACATTCAACAGCGATAGGATCCTAGTGGGATCTAAAAAAATCAAGCACCCAAACCAGTGAAACACTTTGGAGGAAATCTTTTTATTTTTATAAGGGCATACTTTTTAATGAAAACATGTGAGCAGTACAAGTAAAGCTAGGAACATAACCATTTACCATATTTAAGGCTTTGGATTCCTCTTGCAAAGCCATTTCATTTTACCAGCCTTAACAGAAAAGGGAGTCTTCATCATTAATGCAAATACATCAAAAGTTTTTGTACCATCATCAAGAAGAAAAATATGAACTATATCTATTTTTCAATCTTCTTTGTCACAAAGATTTCAACATACATATTGCAAACCATCAACAATCCATTAACAATAATTTCGGAGGCTTTGCATACCACAAAAGTAATTTGCAAACTTTCTCTATTTCCAGGCTGAGAATTGAAATTTGGAAATTCATGCCACTGCTTTTGTAAGTTATGATTTAAAATAATATATTACTGAGGTATTTAGGTTTCCACAGGTTGACCACATTACTAGTAAAACTAGTGACTTCAAAAACACATTTGCCTAATCCTCAACAGTCTTGATATTTCAAGTTTTTACTTCTCCCACCATAACAAGAAGCAAGTAGGAAATGGAATGAATTTGCTCTCAGAAAAAGAAAGGACTATTGTGATCAGAAAAAGAAGTAATAAAGATTATGAGCAGGTATACCCAAGATCTGTGTTTGTTGTAGCCGAATTTCTAATATCAAGAATAAAATATATAACAGATCCTTTATTCAAAATTTGGACCATTTATACTCGAGGTAGAAACAGAAAAGAGCTTTAAATGAGTGAATTATAGATATTTTAAAACCAAAGAAGGGATGTTGTAAAAGCAGATAGAGAAAATGCTTCACGTACTTCAATATATTATGCAACCATGAATATTTCAACCTAATGCATTTATTCCTGATCACAAATCTGACTTTTTATCCAGCACTTCCCTGACGAAACCCTTTAAAAACAGTCTCATACACAGATATAATTGCTCGATCTAATTTAATCAAGAATATAAACACAATCCCAACAGGCCAAAGTCAATAGATCCGAAACGTCTTCAAATAAATCGTTTGCCACTGTTATTCCAGAAATCTCTTTTTTCAGTCACCTGAAAACATAGGAGTACGAAAAAGGGGACCGCGGTTTCAATGAGGGTTCCGCCGTAAGTGATAGGGGTACAGTCATGTTATATAAAAAAATGTAGGCATGGAGCCAAGAATAGAGTAGTAATCTCTACACTGAATTTTTTGTTTAACTGGGCATTTCTTCAATAGTTATGATCTGTCGAAGCCTTAAAGCTCTAATATCCTATACTCCTTCCGGAGGCCATAGTCTAATGTTAGGCCCCCCATCTCTTCTCTCATGATTTCTCACTTATCAGCCATCCTTTGTTTTCTTTGAGCTTACCTGCACTGGTTTGTTCTCCTGGGCGTTCCTAAAATCTCTGTCTGTTTATTTACCCTGAACCAAAGAAACTTTATAGTTATTAGAATGGGTTGACAAATTCTTCTTTCCTACCTTAAATTCCTCACTGAACTTCAAAATCAGTTCTTTATCCCAACTTGAAACCCCAAAGTGTTTACACTTCTTCAAAACTCAGAAAGCCGACAGGGCAACAAAGTTTATCGCTTTTAATTCCAACTGTGCTCTTGAACAAAGCTTAATCGTTTCAAAGCCATAACAGTTATTATCAGTACAAAGGCGTAAAGACACCAAACAGACATGAACCAAAAATAAATAAATAGTTACCAAAAAAAAAGAACTTCTTACCAGTTAAAACAATCCACACTTATGTACAGATTCAATCCTTAAAGATTTTCGAGATCGCCGCAAAATCACAAATGCTAAACAACCAAAACAAACCCCTTTCTTGTAAACCCCAGGAGGTCTAAGTAGTCCAGTTTATGGTCGACTGAGGTTCCAATCTACTGTCATTTTAAAGAGAAAATTCGAGGGATCATATCCACTTAAACGGATTATTAAAATTGTTTCAGAAACGCTGAAGCCAAAATGGAAGTGATTTCCTCAGATCGCAGCAGGAGATCTGCCTGTTTTCTTGCACAACCCTCCTTTTCTCTTTGCGATCTTTCGTGTTATATGCGAGCATTTTATTTGTCTTGTATGCCACGTCGGCTGCATCATCAGCGTCCGACGTGGGATGTTGGCCGCTGTACTATTCATTCGCCATAGATTGTATGAATGCCGTATCGCATTCTCCGAAATAATAAATGAGTAAACTGTTTCAGCTTACGAGGTATGTCAGTAATTATGCGCGCATGTAAACAGAATCTTTTCTTTGTGAGGATAAATTATGTTTTCCTTTGTGCGCGATTTGACCTGTCTAATCATCATCTGTAATTTTTTCCCTTTTTTATCGTATAAAACTGTACATGCTTGTTTAACATGCACGTTTGGATTAGTCTCTGCTGGGTGAGGAGTACAGAAAGTAATTATAGTTAATTATATATAACTATCAGTTCCAGTGGAGGAGTTCATCTCCAAGACGTAAGGTTAGGTTTAGAAGTAGTAAAATAGATAGCGACTTTACTAAGTCTAAAGAAGTAAAATATTGTTGGAAAACAATAGGTATATAACATTGAGGTTTTCTTTTGAATTTCTATTATTTGATCAAAATATTTATTTTTCATATATGTTTAGGAAAAATATATCTTTCACATGAATATTTTTTTTAATTGGATTATACAATAAGAGAAAATACACTTTTCATATAAATATCTTTTTTTAAATTGAATTATAAGATAAGGAAAAATGCACCTCTCACATAATATCTTTTTTTAAATTGGATTATATGGTAAGGGAGAATAGACGTCTTTCATAAATATCTTTTTTTAAATTGAAATAAAGCACAAAACTAATACAAATTACAAAAGTAAAGATGTGCTTGCAAAAGCAAAGTATAATCAATCAAAGAAAGAAATGACAACCATTGTTGATCTATAAAGATAGAATACTAGCTAGGAAACTTGGCACAACCAAGAGTAGTGAGCATACTCCAAGATAATTGACGAGAAGTAGCCAAATAAATACGCTTGGGAACATAGAAGTGTCATAGAAGTTGAGGGAATAGGATCCATCAAACAGACACTAAGAAATAAGCACTATAGTACTCCACCATAGCCTATGGATGCTTTGTAGATATAAACCTATACAACATATATTGAAGACACCAAATTAGCACAAAAGCTAGTTTCCCACTTGAATACATGTTTTATTGCCCTCTATCAACACTTTGTTAGTGACCACACAACCTATATTAGATACCACCAACAATGCTCTATTAATGTCCACAAATTGCATACCTTCCATGACAGGGACAAAGTTCTCAATATTGAGCTCACACTCATTATAGACCATAAAAAATTTCAACACTATGAATTGCAACTAATTCCAATTTATATAATTTGATCTTCTAGCAAAAGGATAAATAAGTTGGGAATAGGGGAATGTTGTTGTAGGGGTGCCAAGGCAAAGTTGGGGATGAACCATAAGGAGATGCAAAAAAAAGTGAAGACATTCACTCAAAAATTGAAAGATTATTTTCAAAACTCCACTTCCCTTTGACAACCTAGAGTTATAACTGTAAATTATGTATGAGTCTTTCCAAATCATTACTTATACACAATGATCTTGAAGCATTGAAAAATAGGCTAACAACCTAGAGAGACATTTTTCCACATCATTTGAGCACCAATTTAGAAGGGGTAGATTATGCTGGAGAAAATTGTCAAGCAATGAATTTTCCAAAGGAATATGATGATCACTTGTTTGGAAGAGTGGATGAGAACATTTAGGGAAGAAGAGACACCAAGAAGAACACTTTTCCATGACCAAGCTTGAGAGAACAAACTAGGAAGTAGGAGAAAAGAGATGGTCGTAGGTTGCAAGCATGAGTGTAGAGTGAAAAAGTATGCTTTATAGATTCTGATTTAGCACAAAAGGGACAAGTGGGGGAGGGGTAAAGGAATTTGAGGTGAGTACCAATGGGTAATTTGATATGGAAAAATTCCCATGTTGTGGGATGAGATTGAGCATTATAGCATCGTAAATTGTCACCCATGACAATTTCACCTTATTTTTGGCCCCCCCTTAAATTATTGGGCCTAATTGAGTATTTAATTTCCTAAATTATGCATTTTATGGCCTAGTTTTGATAATTTTTGAGGAATTACAAGCGGGAATTGTAACTGAGGGTTATTTTAAGGTTAGATTCAAGGTTAACAAATCAATGAAGACAATAAAACCCAAAGAGATTACAAAACACAATGAAAGCTAGACAAAAGAACAATTATACCTGTTAATTGCCGAGACCTCCATGATTCACTTTTGTAACACCTTCTAGCTTGCCGGTTGATGTGTTGCCCTCAGATTCGACGTGCGAGCAATCTGGAAATACTAGTCTAAGTCCTACACCAAGCTTTGAAGGATTTGAACAAATGTATATGCCTAATGCCTATGACAATTATGAGTGAAATGCCTATGCCTAAATATGCTAGAATAGCAATGTAATGGATGGACAGATGAGATTGAGAGATTGAGAAAATGCCCTAGAATCAATGGTTAAGATTCAAAATGGCAACTCTCAATTAGGGTTAGGGAAAAATGCCCAAATGTGTGAATAAGATTTAGTTAAATAAATTAAATCAAGAATAAATGTGACAGTTGAGATGAAATTAGCAAAAATCAAAAGATAAGAAGATGGGATTTTAGAAAATCAGTAATTTTAGAAATTACTTGATTTGTAGAAGAATATTTCCATTTTGAATTAAATTAATTCAAAATATGAATTTTGTGAGATAATGAGTAATTGATTTTTGAAATTAATTACTAAAAGAAGAATCAGTTAACTATGTGAGACATTTTTAAATAAATTGTTTTATTTAAAAATAAATAAGTGTCACATACAACAATTGAATAATTAAAATAATTATTTAATTTAGAAGAAGTGGTTAATTAATTAAATAAATTAACAAATCTATTTAATTAAAAGAGAGGATTTAGGAATTAGTGGCATATTGAATAAATATAGTAAAATATATTTATTTGATAATCAGGAGGACATTAATGACAAAGATTAATTAAATAAAATGAGAACTTTATTTAATTATGAGTTGACTTTAGATAATTAGTGACACATTAAATAAATATGATTTATTTATTTAATAATCAGGAAGAATAGAAGACCCTGAATTAATTAAATAATTGTGAATTATTTAATTAATAGTTGAAGATGGGTTAGGAACATAATTAAAGTGTCATAATTATGCTAGGATGAAAAGTGGTTATAGTATAGCTTGTAGGCCTAGGTCATTTTTATGTGTCTATAGGAATCAATTGCATCTATTTAAGACCTTTCCCTCCACACCTAAAATCTTTGAAAATAGGGCAAGGACACTTGCGCCCTGGACATGAGTGTCCCTCTATTTTGGCTCCAAATTCAAATATGTCAATGTCAACAATTTAATATTTACAATTCAATTGTCTAAAGTCGGCTATTGGGATTTGATTTTTGGGAAATTGAATAAATGCCTATAAATACCTAGTTATTGCATCATTTCAAATCTAACAAGAGAAAACTAGCAAGAGGTGAACTTTAAGAGCAACTACTATCATCAATAAGTCAAGAGCAACATTTTCAAAGATTTATTGCAGTAACTCAAGATCCTAACAACATGTCCAACTCTATGTGAGTTTATGTGTGTTCATATTGTTATTGTTTTGTGAAGGCTAACACTTTTGTAGGTATCCAAAGCATTCAAGCATTCAAGAAAGCAAGATCAATACCTTGAGTTGATGTGCATGACTTCAGTCCTTCGAGGAAGCCATTGAAGGGTGGTGAGTTGCAACACTTTGTAATTTCATCATTCCATCCTATTCATTATTCATTTATCATTGATATTGTCATTTTTGGAAGTGGAAACACTTACACAAGGTTTGACTAAGGTAAGCCCCTAAAATGGCCCAACATTTCTTCTCTTTGTGAGTGTACAAATTTCAATTTGAAGAAGATTGAAGAGGTGTTGAAGACCAAATTATTCATTGTTGTATTTGTTGCCATACTCCTTGTCAAGTCATAAAAACTCGGTTACAGAAATATTTAGAAGTGTTCTGACAGATCTGAAGGTAGGAATCTGAAGCTCAAATCCGACATTAGAGGACCCCAAAAACATATTTAGAAAATCATACAAGGACACTCATGCCCTGGGTATCTGTTTCCTCCATTTTCTACCCTAGATTTGAATCACGGGTGCATAGTGTCTTGCTTTGCTCATTTATGTTGTCCAAATTTTTCTATGAACTTTTGTACTTTTTGTATTTGTATCAAAACAACAAATTGCATTATTAGCCTAGTTGGATCATTGCATTTCATCATTAGGACATTTCCAGGTTTGGTTAAGGGCTAGTTGACTCACCTATCAGGTTGTAAGTCAATCTCATACCTTATCCAAATCCATCAAACCCTCATTCCATCCTTGCATTTCAATTAATTAAATTTCCCCCTATTTTCATAACAATCCCCCTTTCATGAAATTTGGGAAACCCTAAGGTGAAAACTCAAAGGTTTCCCTTTTCCTGCCATTTCATTTTGGTGAACCTAACGTGTTAACATTATATACCTTCTAAAAATTCACCCTAGATCTAGGTTTTACATATCATTTTTTTGCATTTCTCATTTAGGGTTTCATTTTGGCATCACAAAAAGACATAAAATACAAAAATATTGCATCCATATTGCATTAAAGGCTAAAATAGTGTTTGTTTCAGTCCTCTTAGATCAGATCTACATTCAATTTTCATTCATTAGATCATTAAAATCTTAAATTGTGCATTTCATTCATTTAAGCATCTTTCATTAAGGTCAAAAAAGTGAAAAAATTGCATACTTTTGTTTCAAAATTACATCAAAACATCACTTTTAGGACCTTGCATCTTGGAATTAGTCAATCATTACATCTTGTATTTGAAAATTACATTCAAAAGTTTTCATTCATATTTCATAGATTTGCACACTTGCATTTTTTAATTCCATAGTCATAAATTGGCAAATTTGGAAAAATATTCACTATCAAATCTATTTGTGCATAGAATTGGAAACCTTAAACAGTAACAAGCACAATCAAACTTTGAATTTCCAATCACCCTGTCTAGGACACAGACACCCTAGGTGCCTATGTCCTAATATTTTTTACTAAAATTTGAATCACATATATGTTTCTATGTTCTCTCTTGGATTTTAATGTTTGAATTTTATTTCTACATTTCAAAATTGTCATTTACTTTCTACATTGTTGCATGTTTGCATGGTTAAGTTCACAATTTTGAAATTAGTAAAATTTAGAAAATAATTTACTATTAGACCTATTTGAATACATACCTGAGAACCTTAAACAACACCCTAAATAGTCAAACTTTGAAATTCCAGAAACCCTGTCTAGGACAAAGATGCCCTGGGCACCTATACATCCTACTATTTGTAGCCGAAATTTGAATTAGATCTTTGTTTCTATGTTCTCAATGTGTTTTTGTTGTCTAAATCTTGATTTTGAGTGTTGTATTATTTTTGTTTGATAATTTAGTGTTCATCTTGGGTACACTTAGTTTTTTTAAACTTGCATGAGTTTCATGACTTGGTGTCCTATTACCAATACTTCAGTGAGACGTAGTTCTAGACTTATGGCATCTCACACTGGTTTGATATCCATTGCGGATCATGAGTCTTCTAACTCTTTCATGACAAGTGTTGTCAATACTCAACCCATTTTGGACTCTATTCCTAATGTTACCATACCAATGACAACCTTACAAACACTTATCTTTACAGATGTTGAGACTATGGTTTCCCATGTTCCTGAAGACAAACTAAAAAAATTGGACAAGGGCTTAGAAAAACTTCAAGACTTTGTGAGTACTGAATACTTTTTTGGTACAACGGTTCCTATAATTGGCAACATGAGGAAAATGGCTAATGCATTGAACACCTAAAATACTAAGAAGGGGGGTGAATTAGTATTATCTAAAACCACTTAAACATTTAAACATTCATTCCACATAACACGTTTAATTTGCAGCAAGAAAAGAGAGCATGAAATCAACCATCAACTTCACATAACACATGAACACTAGATTTTTACGTGGAAAACCCAAAAAGGGAAAAACCACGGTGAGGATTAGCTCACAATATATTATAATCGGTTATAAGATATTACAAAAGTGCTCATTGCAAGTGGACTCGTTGCCCATAGAAAGAAGAAAGATAGAAGAGAGGGGTGACACACAACTAGGATTTGAACTGTTACAAATGCATCTACAACATACTAGAATACAATTCCACTGAAGCTCAATACATAGAGTCAACACACTTCATTACTCTGCTCTAACACTTTTCTCTACTTTGCACTTGCATCACTTTTGCACAATTCACATCCACTACACTTGTATATTTTCTAACACTCTCTATCCAACACTAAAATGAACTCATACTTATACCAATTGTATCCCAACATTAATTAGGTTGGGCTAATCAAATGTATTATGTAAAATATAACTTGTCGGCCTCAAAAAATACTTCACGCCACAAAAAAAACTTATAAAGGACTCAAATCAGTTAGCATGGACCTATATTAGCTCCCACATAATGCATCAACACTTATTTAAACTCTGTAATACTCATATCATATTAGGTCAACATCGATAATGACCTAACATCAAAATTCTCCAACTAATCGACCAAAAAAATGAACATGCGGACCTCCAAACTTTATGCCACCTGGAATTAAGATACACTTGACACCTATCAACACTCCCATAAATTCGCAAGACCAGATACCAATCTACGGGGAAGTGCAGACTCACCAAAACATACACCCTATACTGGCAATCACTGTCACTGGCAAACTAATTTTTTTGTCATTCATAACTTCTTCACCAGAAAACAAAACAACGTGGAACTCTAGATTTAAACTCCTCTAACATCGAACAAAATTTCCTTAGAACCACAAAGCAAGTTTCCTTAAGGTGGACCAAAATTCACCAGATGTCTTGTATACTCAAAACACTATTATGATACTTAGCCAATTTTCCACTTCAAATATTTGCACTGGATCAAACCTTCTTACAAATATACATTACATTATCATCTATACACACTCATGCTTTATGAAATGATTTTCATATCAATCTCCATACTATGTTGACATCAATGACAACACTGCAAACTATATAACTCATGCTCATGCTCATGTTGCTGGTAAGTATATCAATGAAAAACTTTGTATTCTTCCAACAATCCCCCCCTTTGTCATTGATGGCAACATGCAAAAATTTCTCTCCAAAACTACTCTCCCCCTTTGACATCAAGGGAAAAGGATGCATATATGTTATGTTCTTTGTTCCCCGTTGACATCATTCATAAACTCTTTACCGGATTACATACATGCTCCCCTTGAGTGATATATACATGTAAGAATGAGAGTAACACAAATTTTGACCAACTCCCCCTAACTCTACCATCCACATATAAACACTAAAATTTGATCAACAAATTGAAATGGATAAAAAGAAATACAATCACTCAGAGGAAGTATTTGACACCTGAAGCTTCTCAAGGTGTGTTTTCCATTCCTTCTTCCCTTCTTCCCAACCTTTCTTGGTGAAGCCAAGCATTCAACTCTAAGTCTTGAACTCCACCAAAAGTTCTTCACCATCATCCAGAGTGTTAGGTATTGGATCTAGCTTATTTTCCTTTTCTGCACTCATCAAGGCACTAGAGATAGGTATGAACTTGGAATTTTCTAGATCCTCGAGATTACCAAACTGCACAATTATCTTCTCTTTTTGGACTTGCAATTGGAAGAACTCCTCATGCAGATTCTCAATCACAATCCTAGTGCTCCCATCAATGTCTTGTGTCAAATCATAGGCACCAAAGGCTTTATCAATTTGGGACTCAATGGATTCCATCTCATCGTTTATGCTTTTGGTGGATCTAGGCCACTTCGTACAAAGTTGAAACAACATTTTTGCTTCTACCAAGCAATTTTGTACATCTTTGATGTAATCCTAAAATTTAGTGTGTGTGGTGGCACACCTTCCTGTAATGTCCATTAACCTCTTATCTTTCACCTTTTTATCTATCTCTTTCTCCAATTTTTCTTTCAACCCATTGGAATACTCCTTAAATGAATCAAGAAAAAAATTTAAGTTCTCCATACCAGATAAAGAACTATCAATGGTGGCACTGAGTATGCTCTGTTGTAAAATCTTTATAGCTTCATCAATCAGTTTTGTACTCTTTTTATGTGTTTGTAGAATTTCCTTTCAGGTAGAGGCATGGAATACATCACCCAATTGAAGCTTGTGCAATGGAGAGATCTTATCCATATCTACATGCCCATATTGCATTGGAAGCTAAAGTAGTTGGGTAGGTACTACAGGTTAAAACTGGAGTTGCATACTCAAAAAATTCTTCAAAGAATCTCTTAAGGCACCAAAAGATTCTCCAATTGTCTTTATATCATCTTATGCAACCTTCTTGTCCAAAACCTTTTCCTTGTCACCAATGTTGATTTCTACATTTTCTTCATTAACCTCATCATTGACCAGTGTCTCCTCATCCTTCTTCTCATCAGTATTGAATGCATTCACATCCTTTTTCTCATCATCTACAAATTTATTAGAGCATTCTAGAGGCATATTCATCTTTGGGTTTCCTTATACATCCTTTGCATTAACCTCTGGTTCCGGAGGAGGTGAGTGTGTCCTGTAGAGGCATCCTACCTTTGTGCTTATGTAGCATTAACATCTACAATGGTATTATTCTCCTACTAGAGGAGCATTATTTGTAGTACCTTCTCCTACAGTGTTCTCTTCGCTAGTAACATTTTCTTCCACATTCAGAAGAGTTTCATCCTGTACATTCTCTTCTTCAGCAGCATGCTTGTGTTGAGCATCATCATGTTATGCTTCTTCTACTTCCTTAACATCCAAAGTTGACATATCATCATGCATTTCCTCTGTGTTGTCCGAAGTTAGACCTAGCCTTTTTTCCAAATTAGAAACCTTCTCCACAAACTCATTCTAGAGCCTCTTAAGATCATTATGATCTCTTCTCATAAGGGTGATTACCCTTTTCTTAGTTCATAACTCTTTATTATACACTTGAGCCAATGTGGCTTTATTCTCCTCTGAAAGAGGTGTGCTAATCTTTTACAAAGAAAAATACCTTAGCTTTGCTTCTTCATCAATTGCCTCCTGTCTTCTTGCATATAATACATTCCTTAATTCTTTAGGCAATTACTTGTCAATGTTCTTCATATTTACTTCAAAAGTAACAATATATTTAATTGTTACTTTTGAAGTAAATATTGTGGTTTCGGGTCCCTGTAAAACCCCCTTTTTCCTCTTTCAAAAAAAATATATTTTACAATTTCTTCTTCAATGGTAACCTTGTCTACCTCATCGACATTAGTATATAGAGCAATGACTTCTTCTAATATTTAATGCTCAACAATCCCATTGAGTAAAGCATCAAGTTTCATAGGGCTTTGTGTCCCTACCAGAGTCTTTTTCTTCTTCTTTTTTTGTCATCTAGAGACTTCTTCTCTTTGCAGGACTTTCTTTTCTTTTCTCTCATTTGTATTTTGTAGCCCACTTTTTCTTTTTCAATCATTGTCTCACAGTCTCACTATCAGTGTCTCACAGTCTCACTTTCTTTTTCAGACCAATTATGGTCCTTCTTCTTCATCATCAACAACATTTACTCCCAACTATGCTTCTCTTGTTGCTTTGGTTTTAACTCTTCTTCTTGCAAGGCATGTTTGTTGTTTTGTCAGAGGTGTCTTCTTTTTCATCGGAGTACTTGCAGACTCTTTCCTCTTCTCTCCAATGACAAATTTAATCTTAGAGGACTTGGAGGCAACCAAAGGAGTGGTAGCTATTCTACCAAATATTCTAACACTTAATGATCCTCTTGGTGATCTAGACATGGCTTTAGCCTTCTCTACTTGTTCTTTTGTGAGGCCCATTGCCTCCGCAAACTGTGGTCATATTCTCAACTATTTTCTTTACTTATTTTTTCCTCTGATCCATGTGCACCTCCATAGATTTCTCCTCATATGTACCATATCTCTCCCAAGACATTTCCCTAGGTTTGCTCGACATAAGATCAACCAAAGTAATTATTAATTTCTCTTCAACTTCATATCCCATTTCTAGGATTGGCACAATTCTAGGCTCAACAACATCCATTATGCAACAATCTTTACTTACCATAAAAATGATGTCATTCTTGTATTTTTCTACCACATTTTTTGGTATTCTCTCTTTGGCTTGTATATTCTTCTGGAAGGTCTTGAAAAATCTCCATAATGCAACTTCATGTGTCTCCACATTACCTAACCTCCTTAGGTGGTCTCTAATTTGATGCATCATCGGTTTGTCTTTCAACCAAACTATATTCTTTGTACTGGGAACCTCATTCAAGAAATAAAACAACAAACATATGATCAATGTGTCAAATTTTAAAGGATATTTTGAACCCTTTTCTCTTCTATAAGTTCTCAATTAACTGTGCCCTCAATAACTCACACAAATCATAATTTGCACCCTTCACAACTATTTTGTATGTTTTATTAATGGTGGTTATTGATACAAATTTTTCCCTATTAGTGAAATATATTTTGTAACTGATCATCATTGAGGCATACTTGATTGTCGGATCTCTAATGTTCTTGATTGTTAATTCCCTCTTGTCATATGCCACTCCTATTAGCTCCATCACCACTTCATTCTTCACAAACTTTAGTGTCAGAACTGGTATGGTTGAGCATTAACTCGTAACAACCCTAATCACCTCTTTGTTGATCAAGTGGGGTATGTCAAGCCAGGAAAATCTATCATGGATTCTGCTCAAGGCATATCTTACCCACACATCATCATAGCTAAAGTTAGGAAAGTAATGCCACACATCAAGCTTCTTCTCCACCAAGCTCTCAAATTTTGTTTTTAGTTCAAAGTTGTCTTTGGTGAGTTCATTAACCCACACATCACTTATTTTTCCATGATCATACTCTTCCAACTTCACATGAATGTAAACCCTTACATCTTCTGTGTGCACAACACCATATGGGATGTGCAAAAATGCACCATCTGGGATTTATCGAGATGCCATTTGAATTCGGGTTGAGGATGATCCACTACATCTACAACTTGTGGTGTATACATTATGCAAAAAATTCAAACCACTTTCAAAACTTAGGGCAAGATAGAACTATAAATACCTTTAATTGATTTCCAGTTAGGGTTTCATACACAAGAACTTCTAAAAATTCTTCAAACACTTTACTTCTCTCCTTCACTTCTCCACCCTTCTTAAATTATTGTTTGCAAATGACTTAGATTGTGTATGAAATCACTTATAAACCTTTTTTCACTGACCTAATTTTTCATTGAATACACAATTTGAAAAGCTAGTAAAAACCCTAACTATGTGCACAATCAACTTCAAATGCTCTGCAAACTTTTGTAACTCAATATTTCCCATTAGTTCTTTCTCCAACATGTCAAGCATATTGATCAACATGTCATATCCACATGTTGAAACATTAACACAATTTCTTTGGCAAGGGATAAAGAATCCTCTATTAATGCTCCCCTAAAGCCATAGTTTTCTTCTTAGTTTCTAGAGGAAACAACAACACCAGATGTTGGTATAGACTCAGGCTAAGTAGTCTCATTGTCTTCTTTCTTTTTCCAAATATTTTCCATCTCTTTCTTCATCTCTACTAGATCAACCTTTTCCACTAGATCATTTTTCTTTACCAGATTGTTCTTCTTAACACTCTTTCTTCAACAAAATTTGGAAATGTGTCCTGGTCTATTGCAATTGTAACATATGACAACATTTTGAGAAAGCTTACTTCTACCCATTCTAGATCTACATTGATTAGCTTTGTGCCCAAATCCTTTACATGCATAACAGTAGCCATTGAAAGATTGTACCATCAAACCATTGTTATAGCAATTCATCATTTGACTTCTGCATTCACTAGCCTTATGACTAAATCTTTTGCATGTAAAGCACTGATTGGGAAAAGATCGAACATTCTAATTCATTTTGCTTCTACATTCCATAGCCTTATGTCCAAACTTATTGTAGGAATAACATAAACCATTAAAATATGGGTACATTTGTGCATTTGGTTATTTGATAGGTGGTCTTTTGAAGTCTCTCCTTTGATTATGAACTTGCTTTCCATTACTCTTCTTGTCCTCAATCTTCTTTTCAACTTGATTTGGAGTTTGATTTATCTTGGAGCTTTCACCTTTATCAAACCCTAATCCTTCTTTGTCTTTATATCCTTTCTAGTTTGCAATCATTTCATCAAGATTTGTAGAACTCATCTTGACTTTATCTTCATGAATCTTTGCTTTCTCGAGATCTAATCTCAAGGTCACAACTTCAAGTTTTGAACATTCTTCTAAATTTCTTTTCATCTTAGCATTTAGGCATTCTTCAACTCTTTTTCCTTCTTCAACTTGCATTTTCAAACTAGTAGTTGTTTCATTGGCCTGCTTCAACTGCTCACTAACCTCCTTATGTCTCTGAATTTCTAGATTTTCTCTCTCAATTTTCTAATGTATTCATCTGCTTCTTTGACATTTTCTTTCAAATCTTTTTTCTCACTTTCAATCCTTTCTAGATCTTCAAGGGATATTATGAGTTCTCCATTCATTTCAACCATGCACTCTTCTTCTGTGAATCCAACAACAAGAATATCTCCTAGAGGAGTATGATATCTTCTAAGAGCCATGTGTTCAACCTCCAAGATCTTCCCCAAGTGGTTGAACTTCTTCCAAGGAACCAAGCTCTAATTTCAATTATGGAACATCCGGAATACTGAGAGGGGGGGTGAATAAATATTCTCTTAAACCACTTAAATATTTAAACATTCATTCCACATAACACATTTAATTTGCAACAAGAAAGGAAAGCATGAAATCAACCATCAACTTCACATAACACATGAACACTAAATTTTTACATGGAAAACCCCAAAAGGGAAAAACCACTGTGAGGATTAGCTCACAATATATTATAATCAGTTATATGATATTACAAAAGTGCTCACTATAGGTGGACTCACTGTCCTAGTGGACTCATTGCCCACATAAAGAAGAAAAGATAGAAGAGAGGGGTGACACACAGTCAGGATTTGAACTGTTAAAAATGCATTTACAATATACTACAATATAGTTCCACTGAAGCTCAATATACAAAGTCAACACACACTCTAATACTCAACTCTATTCTACACTTGCATTACTTTCACACAATTCACATCCACTATACTTACATATTTTCTAACACTCTTTGTCCAACACTGAAATGAACTCATACTTATACCAATTTTATCCCAACATTAATTAGGTTGGCCTAATTAGATGTATTATGTAAAATATAACTTGTAGGCCTCAAAACGTACTTCATTCCACAAAAAAAACTTATAACAAACTCAAATTAGTCACCATGGACCTATATTAGCTCTTGCATAACACATCAACACTTATTTAAACACCTCAATACTCATATCATATTAGGTCAACATAGGTAATGACCTAACATCAAAATTCACCAATTTATCAACCAAAAAAATGGACATGTGAGCCTCCAAACTTTATGCCACTTGGAATTAAGATACACCTAACACCTTTCAACACTCCCATAAATCTGCAAGACCAAATACCTATCTGTGGTGAAGTGCAGACTCACCAAAACATACACCATGTATTGGCAATCATTGTCACTGGCAAATTGAAACTTCTATCATTCATAACTTCTTCACTAAAAAACAAAACAATGTTATGGATTTAAACTCCTCTAACATCCAAAAAAAATTCCTTAGAGCTGCAGAGCAAGTTTCCTCAAGGCCAACCAATGCAAACCAAAACAATGGATGTCCTAAGCACTCAAAACATTGTTTTGATACTTAGCCAATTTTCCACTTCAACTGCCTGCACCAGATCAAACCTTCTTGAAAATATACATTGTATTATCATCTATACACACTCATGCTTCACCAAATGATCTACATATCAATCTCCATACAATGTTTGCATCAATGACAACACTGCATACTATACAACTCATGCTCATACTCATGCTCATGTTGTCGGTATAAGTATATCAATGAAAAAAATTGTATTCTTCCAACATAATGATAATCATGGATTAGAGGTTTTGCATAGCATAGCCCATATAGTTGATGATAATGTACCTACAATGGCTAGTTGTGCTCAAGCTTTGGGATACACTCAAATTCAAGGAGGAATTCAGGTCTCCTTCCCTACAACTATAAACTTTATTCCTACATGCTCAAATCCAATTGTTGCTTCAACAATACAACAAAGCATTGATATAACTCCAATAGTAGAACTTTCCACTAGAAATCCTTATGGTTTTTGATCTTCCCATGTCACACCCCAAGTTTCATCACCTCCTATAAATTTGTAACATAGTAGCCCACCTAGAACATACAAAATTCCACCATGTTCACCACATTCCCAAAACATGTCAACCAATGATTCCATCATCAACCAACTCTTGAAAAATGTAACCTCACTTCAACAAAAAATCTCAACTTTGAACCAAAACCAAAATGGACAACCATCACAATATGTCAAAAGGAGCCCATTGTCACTTGAAATATTGAAAGCACAAATGCCACAAAACATAAAGATGCCCTGATTTGACAAGTACAATGGTAAAGGGGGCCCTACCAATCATATATCGACATATACAAACTTATGTACTGACTTCATTTTTTAGGATAAATGCTTGGGTAAACTCTTTCCTGGGTCACTGAAAGATATGGCTTTGGAATGGTTTTGTTCATTGCTGAATAATTCAATCCACTCATTTAATGAGCTTTTTGATGCTTTTCTTAATCATTTCCAAGTAAACATTAGTCCTAAGATCAACATAATTGGTTTAATGTGATGTAAACAAAGGCAAGGTGAAAAGGTTACATATTTCATAAGCCGCTATCAATTAATATTATCACAAATTAATCTAACTCTTCCTGATGCGAATATCCAAAGAATGTTCATTGGCAATTTGCAAACCAATATAAGGGACAAAGTATTATTGATGAAATTCCCATCCTTCATACATTTATGTACATGGATCTCTGTGGCTATTAGAATTCAATTAGTAATCATGAGGAAGCATCTTCATCGACTCATACTGAGCAATCTAAACCCGTACATCAAAACAACTATCAACCATTCAAAAAACAAAACAAATTTTTTATCGTTTCATACATTTCAAACAACCAATCACATTGAACCTCAAGTAGTTGCCATAATTTCAACTCCATACTAGTTTAGATCGAGAGATAGACAACTCACCTAGTTACCTAACACTCTCCATTCGATCCTGTTGTAACTTTTGAGTAAGAATCTAATCTGATTGCCTCTTGTTAGACCTATGGACACAACCAAACCTTTACCTCCAAATTACAATCCAAATGTCTTTTGTCAATATCATCGCACAAGTGGACATGGTACGAAATAATGCATGCATCTTAAACATCAAGTTCAAGACCTCATCAATTCTAATCACATCTAGTTAGGTGGTGTTAATGACCAAGGGAAAAATTCCATTGCCCTACCTAACCAAAATTTGCAAATTTTTACAACCTAGTGCCTAACCATTCATCCAACTTTGTGCAATCTTATGATGTTAAGAATGATGTGATTAATGTTTATAGGATTGATGATATAAGTGATGACATGAATGATGATAACAATGAAGAGAAGTAAGTAGATCACATGGTTGTTCTAATAGATGTTCAACGTCATAAGGGCCAAACCATTGAGTTACCCGACATTGCTTTCACCAATAATGATGCACTTAGACATGCACTCGATGGTCCTCTCTACATTTTTGTTTGTATTAATGAAAAACCTGTACAAGGAATACTCATTGATCTCGCATGTGTAGATAATGTGATCACTGAGGAGTTCTTGTTTGTGTAAGAGCTTTATCAAGATTCTTATGAACAATCGAAAGCATAGATAAAAACTCACAATGGTTTTGATTTCCCTATGATAGGTTCAATCACTCTTCCTCCAAAAATTGGACCAAAGCAATTAGATGTATCATTCTCCATCATCCCATCATTGTACCAATTTCATATGAAGCTAGGCTACCCATGGCTATGCTTCATGAATGTCGTCCCATCAGTTATTCACAAGTGCATAAAGTTCCCCTTTGAAAATGAGATATTTGCAGTGCATCATAGTGGGTTTAATATTTTTTCTTCTCATGGGATTTTTTCATTAGATTTCTTTTGGCCTCAACCTATGGAACCTATAAAGCCTAGTGAAGTTTTTTTTTTCAAATCATATCAAAATTTTAAGGCAAAGTGCATAGAAAAGTTATCTCTTAGCAATATTCTTGAGAATGATAGGTCCATGGTTGTTCCTCCTTCCCTGCCCATTATGGATGAACCTATGCCTCAATCCAAGACCCTTCCAAGTAATCAAGGTAAATATGTTGCAATAACTCCACCCATATCCTATAAAAGACCAAGAGACAATAAAATGATTCCTTTTGTGCCTCCAAAGATAAAAAAAAAAAGTGTATAAACCTAAAGAGACAGTGATTTCACAACCCATGATGGTTCCTTAAGTTCCTCCCTTAGGGAAGAAAAGAAACCAATGGTTGACAAAACCACTGGACTACCCCATCACAAATTGAGAATAGTGCAAGAAGAAATTGAAATGCTAAAGAGCGTAGGGATAGCCATCATGCTATTGCTCGCCAATTATAAGAAAAGAATAAAATAGTGCATGATAAACCAACAACTGAAGAGGAAATACAACTTTCACCAAAACAAGACATGAAACCAAAACAAGAAATGAGACAAGAAAATCCAACTACAATTGTCATAAAACCTCCCATTGTCATTAATTTGGATGATTATGATGAATTGTTAAAATTGATGAGGAGGTGCATAATGAGCTTAATGTTTTATTTTCAAAGAAAATTAATTTTGATTGGACCAATTGTGATGCTCTTCCTGGTGAGAGTGACCCATCATATGTTGAACCTGGAGATGCTCCTAGTACGACACCACTACAGTCCCTTTAGCTAGTTGTCCACCTTCTATATATGATGAGCAAGATTGGGATGTGGATGACCTACTTTAGGTTAGCTTGCACGTGTGGTACTCCCTTATGTTTGTTTCATGTGCTCTTTGTGTTTTCTTACGCATGATGTGATCTCCCATTTTGTGCTACTTGGCATGTTTTGTGTTTTTGAGTTTGCTTTAGATGACCCGCATTGCTCTATTGATAGAAGGATACAAAGGAAACAAATTTGTCATGACATTCTTCTATATGTTGTCAAATTTTTCTTTTCTTTTTGTCTTATATTTTCCTTTGGGGATGATGTAAGGCGTTGAGACATTTAGGTCTCCTCCATGTTGACCCAAAAAAAAAATTGTCTTCTCTCTATGTGGCATTCCTCCATTGTGTTTGTTGTTCCATGGGTATTTGGGGAATGATGTCAGTTTCAAGCTCTATTATATCACTGTAGCAAATATGTATATTGACCTCGAATATATGGATCCCTCATTGTTCTTTTCTATTTTATTTGTCGCACTATATTTCGGGGCAACCGCTTATCATGATGTAGCTTTATTTGGAAACATATCATTGGCATAGGGATTTCCAAATAAGCTCTTGTAATATATTGGAAATTTCTTTAAATTGGGGGCATATATTGGCATATTTTTGCTTCACTTTGTTCACAGGGGCTAGACTTAGTGATGCATTGACATCTTTGCTTCATTTTGTTCACAATCTAGTTGAACTTAGTGCAGTTTTGGCATAACATTTTGATCATTTTGTATCACCTTATCATATTTATTAAGGATTATAACTCTTGGTATGGTTATGGGTACACACCTAGTGAAAAATGGTCCTCACTAGACCTAGTGTGTTATTATTTGATTACCCTGTCTTGGGGGATCACCTAGTGAAAAACAATCCTCACTAGCCTATGTTCCTTTTGGTTCGTGATTCACCTAAAAATATTGGTCTTTTCTATTGTTTGAGTCATGAACACCTTTTCGAATACAACTTTTTGGTCCATACCCTATTTTTGTATTTTCAGTCAGACATTGTATGTTAGTGTGTGTTATCTTGTTGCATATCATTCATATGTGTTTTTTGTTGTGCCTATGTTGATTTTTCATGGGATTTGGATCGTGGGGCCTTGATCACCTCCCTTGATCCTTGGTCATCCTATCTCTTCAATATTTGTGCATTCAAACCCCTCTTGACATATGTTTCTCTACTTTAGTGTGTGTCTGAGTGTAAGGTGATACTCTCACTAAAGTGGGGGCTAAATGTAGCATCATTAATTGTCACCCATGATAATTTCACCTTATGTTTGGCCCCCCCTTGAATTATTGAACCTAATTGAGTATTTAATTCCCTAAATTATGAATTATATGGCCTATTTTTGATAATTTGTAAGGAATTAGAAGCAGGAATCATTTGCATCTATTAAGACCTTGCCCTTGTTGGAAAAACAAGGACATACAACTGAGAGGGGGGGTGAATTAGTTGTCACAAAATATTTAAACTTTTCAAACTTTACTTAACTTAATCTTAGATCTGATGAATGAACAATAAACCATAAACAATCAACACATCAGAAACACAAAAAAGACCAAGATTTTTTACGTGGAAACCCTGTTAGGGGAAAAACCACGGTGGATGTTAGTCCACAATATTATACCCTTTGAAAAGTATAAGAAAGGTAATGAGAATGCACATGCATTCAGGCACACTGCCTAGAGCTCACTATTCAAATACAAGAGGGATCATTTCCCAACAATACACAACAATACGGATTCGATCCGCAGGGTATGAACTGAGAAAATAACTTCTTCACAAGCCTGATTATAGTTCCAATCAAGCACAAAAAACCTTCTTCACACTTTGCTCAAACTTCTTCTCACTCTACTCTACAATCAAATGATTAGAACACTATTCACACATCTGCACTTTCTCTGGAATACATTCACTCTTATGCACACTAACTTCGCTCAAACAATCACTCTTATATATCTGCAACATGGAATTACATCAGCAACTTTGTTGGCCAAAAATATAAAACATATTTATAATGTCGGCCCAAATTTACAAATAAATTTTCAATGTGGATCAAAAACCATCAGCGAAGATCATGATGAGACCCAAAACAATATCCTCGAGTGCACCAAACATTCAAATTTAAATCTTCAAGGATTTGCAACATGTTACAACCATCATGTCAGCCAAGAACATGAAAACCCAACATACCGAGAAAAATCTTCGACCACGAGCACATCGATCAATGCTGACGTACAACAAGAATAGAGAATAATCTAGAAGCATCCAAAAAAAACAAGAACTAACAGAGAAATATCTGTAGCAACAAAAATTCCCAGAATCACATAAAATTCAATCAGGAACATTGACAAAACCCACAGAAATACTGTCAAAACACAACTATTCATAGCACGATCAAATCTTCATGCGAACCTTTGAAACTTCTGGTAGATGAACTAGATACTCTCAACAATAAACCCTTTAGACCAAAACAACTGATCTTCAATGTACAGAATAAGACACCTTCTTGACCTTCACTGTTCCATTGGAAACCTGCAACTCTTCCTTTAACAATTTTCTCAATATCCTCGACATATACAACCTTCAAAATAATAATCCTAATAGTGTTGACATCAATGACAACCGCAATCAACAACACAACCACAACATCCAAAAATCTCCCCCTTTGGCATTCATGGCAACACATGATTTGAAAAACACCATCAACCCAACTCTCAATCAACACTTACTCCCTCTTAGATTCTAACCATTCTTCCTTAACCTATTTTACATGATCTTCTCCCCACAAGACTCTTCACTCTAGATAAGCAATATTTTTTCACATGAATATTCTCCCCCTTTGAAATCAATGGAAAAGATAAGCATTATCTTCCCACATACAATCTTTGAACCACATATCTACACATCTGACTACTCCCCCTGAGTAGCAGCCACAAAATCATCAATTTGAATCAGGAAATATCTATGAAGCACATGGATTGATGCAAGTAAATGCATCTCTAGTTCATATCAGGAGGGGTAATTACCCCTAGAATCCCTCTGAGATACTCAAAAGTATCCTTTGACAATGACTTAGTGAAAATGTCTGCAATCTGTTCTTTGGTAGGTACATACTCCAGTTTGACTTCTTTCTCATTCATTTTTTCCCTCAAGAAGTGAAACTTGATTGATATATGCTTGGTATTAGAGCGTAGTACCGGATTCTTGGATATGTTAATTGCACTCGAGTTGTCACAATATATGACAATAGGTTCATCATATACTACTCTGATATCTTTCAGCATCTGTTTCATCTACATCACTTGGGTATAGTTATTTGCAGCAACAATACACTCTACCTCAGTAGTAGATAGAGAAATGGAATTTTTCTTTTTGCTCAACCAAGACACCAACTTCTTCCCTAGGAAGAAGGCACCACCACTAGTACTCTTCTTGTCATCTACATCTCCTGCCCAATCCGCTTCATTATATGCATTCAAAGTAAGATCATCATCCTTAGGATACCAAAGCCCAAAGTCAACCGTTCCTTTCAAATACCTGAAGATTTTCTTTACAACAGTCACATGAGACTCTTTTGGATCAACCTGAAATCTAGCAACCATACATACAACATACATAATTTTTGGTCTAGTCTGAGTTAAGTAGAGCAATCCACCAATAATTGACCTATATCTTTTTTCATTTTCCTTAGGAGAATCATCATTCTGTGTTAACTTACATCCGATTACCATGGGAGTACAATAGGCTTTGATTCATTCATTCCAAACTTCTTCAACAACTCTCTCACATATTTGGACTGAGTTATGAAGATCCCCTTGTCTAACTGAGTAACTTGCAATCCCAAAAAGAACTTCATCTTTCCAATCATGCTCATTTCAAGTTCATTCTTCATTTCATCAACAAACTTCATACATAGATTGTCATCTCCTCCAAAAATAATGTCATCAACAAAGACCTCAATAATTAATTCTTTGTCATGATCTAATTTGAAATACAAGTTAATGTCAGTAGTACCTTTATCGAATCCAGGCTTCAATAAATATTTATCCAGTCTAGCATACCAGGCTTTGGGGGCTTGCTTGAGTCCATATAGAGCTTTCTTCAGTCGACAAACCATGTCTTCCTTATCAGTCAGTTGAAATCCATCCGTCTGTTCAATATATACTTCTTCTTCTAGCTCACCATTCAAAAAAGTTGACTTCACATCCATTTGATAGACTTTATAATTCTTTTATGTAGCATAAGCAAGAAATAACCTTACAGCTTCAATTCTGGCAACAAGGGAAAAGGTTTCTTCAAAATCAATACCTTCCATTTGTGAATACCCTTTACATACCAGTCTTGCTTTATTCTAGACCACTTCACCTTGTTCATTCAACTTATTCCGAAAGACCCATTTAGTACCAATCACATTTTTATCTTTAGGTTTGGGAACAAGTATCCATGTATCATTCTTTTCAATCTGCATTAGTTCTTCCTTCATAGCTTCCATCTAGTGTTCATCATTGCAAGCTTCATTGAAATCTTTAGGCTCAATCTTGGAAATCAGACAATACTCTTCTGCAATCTTTCTTCTAGTTTGCACACCTTTATTCTTTTCTCCTATAATTTGATTTTTAGAATGATTTAGCTTCACATACCTCAGAGTTTTAGGATTCTCTCAAACTTTTGGTTCTTCTATTCTTTCCTTTGCACTTGCACTTGTCTCTCCTTCTTGACTACCTTGATTTATCGAAACAAATGGAAGTTGTTTTATCAGAACATATGGCACAATTTGAAGTTGATTTTGTGTTTGAGCATTCTTTCCTTTGTTTGTGCTTTCTTCCTAGTCATCTGAATCATATCCACAGTATCTGGATGATTTAGTAGAGTCCTCATCAACTTTGACATTTGCACTCTCAACCATTTTTCTCAATCTTCTATTATAGCACCAGTAGGCCTTGCTTTTAGTAGAGTAACCTAGAAAGATTCCTTCATCGCTTCTTGCATCAAACTTGCCTATATCATCATCTCTCTTGATGTAACACTTGCTTCCAAAGATCTTGAAATATCTAACAGTAGGCTTATAACCAAACCATAGTTCAAAAGGAATCTTACCAGAATTACCAGTTATATTTACCCAGTTCAAAGTGTACACAACAGTGTTTATAGTTTCACTCCAATAGATGTGAGGCACATTTCCTTCAATCATCATTGTTCTAGCAGCATCCAAAATTATTTTGTTCTTCCTCTCTGCAACTCCATTCTGTTGAGGGGTTCAAGGGGCAGATAACTATCTTATGATTCCATGCTCTTCATAGAAAGAATTAAACTCCTTAGAGGTGAACTCACCACCTCTGTTTGACCTTAAGCATTTGATTTTCATACCCCTTTCTCATTCTCTGCCATAGCTTTGAAACTTTTGAACTTCTCTAATGCTTCACATTTTTCTCTTAAGAAAGCAACCCATATCATTCTAGAGTAATCATCAATAAGCAGCATAAAGTACCTTTCTCCACAGAGACTTCTAACTCTGGAAGGACCACATAGATCAATATGTACCAGCTCCAGTAATCCATTTGAATGATGTTGTTTGCTTCGAGAGGAGACTCTAGTTTGATTTCCCATCTGACACTCCTTGCAAATTGTGTTAGCAAGCTTTGCTAGCTTAGGTAGATCTCTTACTACTTGAGTGGAACTTACTTTGACAATGAACATATCAAAATTCACATGACATAGCCTTCTATACCATAACCAACTTTCATCTACTTGAGCAATTAAACAACTTTCACTAGCAACATTCAGGTGAAAAATATTACCTTTTTTAAGTAGAAGCTATTTTTCAAATTTGAAGCTAAATTTTGGTGGGATTGTAAGATTTGGATATAACAATGCTTGCGTGATTCGTGGTAGAGGATCTATTTTTCTTGGTGGTAAGCATAACACTGATGATGTTCTTTATGTTGAAGGCTTGAAGCACAACCTGTTGAGTGTTGGACAAATGGTGGACAAGGGTTATGATCTTCAGTTCAAAGGTGAAAGATGCATGATATTTGGAAGTTCTAGAAATGTAATTGCTTCAGATAAATAGAGAAAAGGTAATATTTTATTTTATTTTTAAGCAAAAGGTATGAAAGCCTATATATATTATAAAAAGTATATTTTTACATATAGATCTCAGAGCATAAAATAAGAAGCTAGAAATGTACCAAAATTTAGCTTCAAATTTGAAAAGGAGCTTCTAATTAAAAAACAGGTATACATCACCCTTCTAACACCTATATGGGTCATCTATATTGATTTTGCATGTGATTAATGAATGTTTCTTAGAGTGGTTATTGATGTGCAGTTATCATGCGTACTAACTTTGACATGCAGATTTAATACACCAAGTTGAGGAAGACGCCACCAGTTGGGCATGCACCATAATGTCCAGTTGAGAAATCACTCCAAGTTAGAGGCAATCGATATCAAAGATTCTTCATGCAACTGAACGTAACCTCCTTGCAGTGGATCTTAATGATCGAGCATGCACAGCATTACTATTGTGTTGGATCTGTGCTTGACTTGCATGTCTAACCAGATTCCTTGCATGCATAACCACTGTCACTCCATTTTCCCCTATTTTCCCTAAATGGCATCCTCCTAGTCGTGGAGTTGATTGCCTTGTTTAGCAATAGTATAAATAATAATTGGATGCTCCTTCTTCAAAAAAAGAAGGTTGCACGATTTTACATTGTGCTCTCATTTTCAATTTTAGCAATACAGATACATTACTCTTTGTATGCATGATTTACAGTGAATAGAATAAAGTTTTGAGTTCAAGCATCTGAGTTCTAGTTAGTTTAGAGGATAGTTATCCAAGGGGGCCCACTTGGTGAGTAATCCATCTTCTTAGTTTAGCATTAGCTTAGTGTTACTTGTTGTTTGATACTTAGTTTGAAATCTGGCATTGATTGTTCATGCAACCACTAGAAGTCCATTCTGTGTTTGTTCTTGCAGCCAAAGCAGACAAAGTAGTTTCCTGTTTGTTTCTCATATCTTTATTCCTACGCATATTTCAGCTTAGTATAGTTGTTGATTGATGTTCAACATTTACTTTATTTCCTTTCAAGCAATTTACTTTCAGTATTGTGTTTCTTAGTTGTAGGATGCAATGACTACTTGAGCCCCTAGTGCACATATAGTGCTGACCCATTTTAAGTTCACATCCCTGGGTTGACAAGTTAAATGCACCTTCATGGTGATTGAATGGCTATTTAGGTTAGATGTCCAGTCTCTGAATCATGGTCGTAAAAGCTTAGTTGTGAAATCAAAGATGCAGGATATATGGAAGTTCTGGAAATGTAATTGCTTCAGGTAAACAAACAAAAGGTAATTTTTTTTTTAAGAAAAAGGAATGAAAGCCTATATATATATTATAAAAATGAGATTTTTACATATAGATATGAGATCATAAAATAAGAAGGTGGAAATGTACCAAAATTCAACTTCAAATTTGAAAAGGAGCTTCTACTTAAAAAAATAGGTATACATCACCCTTATAACACCTATGTGGGTCATCTATATTGATTTTACATGTGAAATAATTGTAGGAGGCTTAGTTGTGAGTGTAAGTGATATCCACCTGTGTTCAGGAACCAAGCTACCAATCGCTTCCAAGCCTATCATTATTGAGCTTCCTGTGGAAGAGGAGGATGAGCCTCTGAATGATCCTATTCAGCCAAATGTGCCTAAAAATCCTAAACCAATCCAAGCTAAGCAGACTGAGCAAGAACTACCATTTCCACAAAGACTGCAAGTTGCCAAGAAGAAAGAAGAGAAAGAGGATGCCACTTTTGACATCCTGAACCAGCTAAAGCATATATGTGTTCAAATACCTCTATTTTAGGCCATAAAAGATGTTCCAATCTATGAAAAAGCTATCAAGGAAGCTTGTCTTAAGAAGCCAGATAGGAAGAAGAAAGACTCAGCTATAGTTCATGTGGTGGGCTAGCTAGTTGATATCATGTTGGGAAAAGTGACTATTCCCAAATATAATGACCTAGGAAGTCTCGTGGTAGCAGTTGTCATAAACGAGATTCAAGTGAAGAATGCTCTAATTGATTTAGGGGCAACAATCAATGTAATGACCAAAGACATCCTACAACAACTAGATATTGCAAGCATGATATCTACTCCTACTGTCATGTAGCTTGCAGATAGCTCTACTGTTAAGCCTAATGGTGTAGTGGAGGATCTTGTGGTAGTTCTAGACTCATGGAAATACCCAACATATTTTATGATTCTTTCTCCCAAGGCTACACTAGGTCAGTATCCCATCATTCTTGGCAGAACTTGGTTGGCAACTGCAGATGCCTACATTGGATGTCAGTCAGGTGACATGACCATTTCAGATGGAAGGAGTACTAAAAATTTAATTCTTTATCCACCTGCTCAACCATCCCATGATGAAGAAGATTCTATATGGCCATAAGTTGGTGAAGAGGCTAAGGAAGTTAATTATGTGGCACAACTTATGATGCTAGGAAGAAGCTCTTTCATGCAACTCCAAGATGAGGATGAAGTGTTGAATAACATCATTCAGAACCATTATAGAGTAGAGGACCCTCATCTTCTACTTCAGTTAGGACACTTTTGTCTATTCCTCCTGCAACCACCGTTCTTGCAGCTGTTGTTCCTGCAGCAATAGGTACGATCCATACATTGTTTTCATATGAACTAAAGGTACCATGTGTTAATGAAGCAACCATGGTAGAGCTAACTACACAAGTATAGGTGTCAGAAGGAAAATATCTGAATGCTAATAGTAAATTGAGTGAAGCGCAACAACTGTTGTTGGAAAATCTACTAAGGGCCCATCAACATGCATTTGTGTGGGATTATCATGACATGAAGGGACTAGATCCTAAGCTTTGTACCCATATAATTTATATAAGAGATGATTGCACTCTAGTAAGAGAACTACAAAGAAGGATTAACCCTACACTAAGAGAAATTATGAAAGGAGAACTGCAGAAATTGCTAGATGTAGGATTTATCTATCCCATTTTGAATAGTTAGTGGGTGTCTCCATTAGTGATTATGCCCAAGAAAGGAGAGAAGTGGTGAGTCTATGTTGATTATAGAGAACTTAATGTTGCCACCAAAAAGGATCATTTTCCTTTACCCTTCATTGACCAGGTTCTGGACACACTTGCAGGAAAACAATACTTCTCTTTTCTAGATGGATTCAGCGGGTACAACCAGATCCAGATTGCACCAGAAGACCAGGAGAAGACCAATTTACCTATCCATGGGGGACCTATGCCTATTTGGTGCTCCCATTTGGCTTGTGAAATGCACCTGTAACTTTCCAAAGGGCAGTCATTAGTATATTTTCAGAAATTTCTCATGATTGCATGGAGATTTATATGGATGACTTCACCACTTATGGTGTTGACTTTGATCAAGCATTGGAAAATCTCAAGAGAGTCCTACAGAGATTTGAAGATCAGAACTTGTCCTTAAATAGTGAAAAGTGCTTTATAATGATGCAAGAAGGTGTAGTTCTTGGCCACTACATCTCCCACAAGGGAATTCAAGTAGATCCTGCAAAAATTAAGGTAATCACAAATCTGCCTACACCTGCAAAACAAAAGGATGTTAGGAGTTTCTTGGGTCATGCAGGGTATTATAGGTGATTCATCAAAGATTTCAGCAAGGTAGCAACACCATTATATACCCTTCTCACTAAAGATGTTGAGTTTCAGTGGACTGAAGCTTGTGATAAGGCATTTTCTGACTTGAAGGCAACTTTGACCTATGCTTTTGTACTCAAGGGACCCAATTGGGAGCTTCCTTTCCACATTCACACTGAAGCATCAGATTATGCCATAGGAGAAATTCTAGGAAAAAAAAGGGAGTTTTTGAAATTACTATTTACTTCGTCAACAAAAATTTGCAGGGAGCTGAATTCAATTATGACAAAGAAAGAGATGTTGGCAGTAATCTATTCACTGAACAAATTCAGAAACTACATAACATGCTACCAAATCTTTGTGCACACTGATCATGCAGCCATTAGATATCTCATGAATAAACCTTTGATCATAGGGAGATTGGCAAGATGGTTATTATTGATGCAGGAGTTTGATATAACCATTGTAGATAAGCCAGGGAAAGCCAATGTTGTTGTAGATTTTCTCTCAAGGCTAACTACATCAGAAGACAACCAACCCATAGATGACTCTTTTCCTGATGAACATCTATTCTCTCTCAGTGTGCAAGTACCCTGGTATGCTGACATAGCCAGCTACTTGGTTACAAGTAGAATTCCTTCTCACTTCTCCCCAAAAGAGAAAAGGGCACTCATTGAAAAATATTTTCCTTTCTCTTGGATTGCTGGATGTTTGTTTTATACTAGACCTAACCATGTCATGAGAAGATGTGTGAGAGAAGATGAGACATATGAAATTTTTCATGCATGTCATAACGAACCATGTGGAGGGCACTTTGCAACCAAAAGGAAAACAATGAAGATCTTAAACACCAGATATTACTGGCCAACACTCCATAAGGATGTAGGAAGATATACCAAAATATGTGATAGATGTCAAAGAATGGGAAAACCAACCAGATCTGATGAGATGCCATTGTGCCCTCAGATAGCGATCACTCCTTTTGATAAGTGGGGCTTAGATTTTGTGGGACCAATTGACCCTCCATCAAATGGTAAGTCTTATATATTGGTATGCATTGATTATGTAACAAAATGGGTAGAAGTTAAAGCCATGAAGCATGCACGAGATAACAAGGTTGCAAAGTTTCTTAATGAGGATATTTTCATAAGATATGGAGTTCCAAGAGAAATAGTGACTGACCAAGGGCCACAATTCACATCAACTCTTGTTGCAACATTGGTAAATGAGTACAATATCAAGCACATAAAGTCTACTCTTTATCACCCCCAGGCTAATGGCTAAGTTGAGGTGACAAATAGAGAAATTGAAGCCATTCTGACTAAAAAAATAGCTATCCATAAGAAAGAACAGATTACCCGAAGCTATTTGGGCCTATAGGACAACATGGAAAACAACTACGAGCTTCACCCCATTTGAGTTGTATGGAAAAACAACTATGATTCCAATCGAATTTGAACATAAAACACGACGAACTGTAGTGGATTTAGGGATGGAAATTTCTAAAGCACAGAGAGAAAGAATCCTATAGCTAAATACATTGGATGAAATGAGGAGAGCAGCCCAGCAACATACAAAAGTAGTGCAAAATTAGAGAATCAAGTGGCACGACAAATTTATCAAGGATAAAAAGTTCAAACCAGGAGATTGGGCCTTGCTCTATGATTCAAAATGCTAGGAAAATTCAGGAAAATTGCAAACAAGGTGGCTGGGACCATATGAGGTTGCTGAGGTCTTTCCCAATGGAGCTATTCAACATACCACCATTGACCCTGTTAGGTTCAAATTACTTGTCAACGATCATCGCCTCAGATTATATCATAAGCCAATTTCTAAAGAAGAATTCCTGCAACAATTCGCCCAACACTTAGAGCTTCCTATAGTTGAAGGAAGTGGATCTAGCATCCTTCCTTCAACCTAATTGAGGTATGCACTTTCCATAATAAATAATTTCACTTATGTGGAATTCCATTTCTTCGTCATCCACCCATTCATACCACCTTTCTCTCTCTTCCATCACTTCATTCCACCTCACTCCATTCCACCCCATCTTTATTCATTGCTCAATCCATTTTCCAACAAGGTGAGCATTACTTTATCCATGATCTTTGCAGAAAATCTTCCACACATTCAGGTATGTGCGCATTAATTGCTATCATTGATCATCTTTTAAGTACGTTCATTTAATCACTGTACGTTAGTATAGATATTCACATAAATGCCATCATTTCCTGTCAATCGCCACTCCCATCTCACATGTGTGGACACATGTCCAAATTTAGGTTGGGGGGAGGGGAATAAAAAAATATGCAAATATTTTATTGTCCATGTGTCAAACCCTAGTAGGCTACGTTAGAAATTTTAAAATGAGTTGATTGCATGCAGTGACAATAACTCCACCAATTCTTCCTATCATAATTTCCCTTTATCACTCCCTTTCCTACTATTATTGCCTTGTCATACTCTTGAGTTGCAAGCAAAAAGGGAAAAACAAAAGAAAGGAAATTCGGTCGACACCGACACTGCAAGGAAGTGCATTTGATTTTTAGAAGGGGAATTGCAGAGCATTTGCTTGATTCAAACAATGGGAGGTGGGTTAGTTCAAAACGAACCCACGGTGCATGATATTTTACTGCAGGATGTACAATTCCTAGCTAAATTTCAAATTGTGGCTAGATAGATTACTTTTTTAAGTTGAATGGTTTTGATGAAGGCATTGCCCTTGAATTTTCCCAGTCATTTTCAGAAGGAAAAGCCACAGTAAAAGGGTTACAAGTTGTGGCAACAAAGGAAAGAATTGCGAAAGTTATAGGGTTACCTGCTAATGGTGAAAATTATCTTATTTCCAGAGACACCAGGACAACTAGGGTTGAATTCAGAGAGCCAAATGACCCCCCATTGACCATAGACAAGCAGGGTGCAAAGAGAATGTCTTTGCCTGAGCCGTGGAAGCAGATAGTTGTGTATGTCATCAAATACATCGCTTGTGAGGGTCACCAATCAAATTTGCATTCTATCTATTTCAAGCTTTTGAATCACATGAGGCACAGGAGGAGGATAAATGTGCCCAATGTGCTATACAATCTTCTCTCAATCATGGTGACTGAGACCCAGAAAGGTAGGGATAAATCTGTCTCTCACCATTGCTTGATTAAATTGTTGGTTGAAAAATCTTTGCGTGATGCTTCTGGAATGAATTGGGAAGATTTTATTAAGGTTGATCAAGATTATCGCTAGGAGGAGTTTGTAGATGTTAAACATTTTCCACCTAGAGATATACCTCGACCCTATAGATCTAGCAGGGAAGTAAGCACGGTTGAAGCAATTCCTAGTGCTTCAACCTTTGGTGTTGACTCTAGCATGAATCCTCCTGCAATCGAGGAAACCATTGAAATTAGTTCTTCTGGAATAGAGAACTCAGAAAAAAGAAAGTTTTTCCTCAGATTCTAATGATGAAGTTCCAATTGGAACCCTCATGAAAACTAGGGCACAACAGAGAAAGGTAGAAATGAGAAAAGGGAAGGCTAAAACACAATCTGCAGAAATAAAAGTGCTAAGTCCGAAAAAGAGGAAGCTTGATACTGCTCATCTTGTAGCCAAAGGAAAGCATGAAAGACCTAGAAAATCAAGACCAGCTGAGCCTGCGATTGGTACGCCTTTGCAGGAAAGCCCTAAACTTGGTGAAACTTCACATGAGGATCTTGAAGCTCCAATGGAGCAAGAGCATGTTGAAAAAGAAGAAGACATATTTAAGGGAGCAACAAAGATAACATTGGCTAATATTGCTAGCATTGCAAAAGAATTGGAGGAAAATCAAGATTTCCTGTAGCATGAGCAAGAAGTCCTACAACATGAGCAAGAGGTCCTGCAACATGAAGTCCTACAACAACAACAAGAAGAAACAACACCCTTACAGTCGAAGATAAGTGGACAACTTGAGTCCATGCAAATAATGCCATATGAGGAGCCCCCATCAACAAAGAGACTGGTAGGCATTCATAACCCTCCTAGTTTTATAGTACATGCAACAATTTTGAATTTATGGAAAGAGATACAAAGACGGGAGGAAGAATGGAGAAAGGAAAAACAAAAGTTGAAGGAGGAAATTCAAAAGAAGGATGAAGAGATTAAGGGAAAAAATTACATAAATTGCTACCCTGAAGTAGAGGGTAGATGATATGGTAGCTTTAGCACCCAAGATTCTAGAATGTAGAGAACCCCCGAGAGTTTATGCTTTGCTCCTAAAAAAGAAGTATCTCTCTTTTAAGATGTCAAGACTTGCCTCAGGTTTGAACCCTTCTATTGATGCCCCTATGGAATTTTTCAATGCTTATAGGATTGCCTCCCTTGAAATTAAGAATTTGTTATGTGAATTTTATTTACATAATTATGCTATCACAAAATACCACGATTGGAACCCATTGATGTATGTTGGGGATGTTCAATTGAGAGCATTCATGTCTTGGGTGCAAAATGAAATTAGTTGGGGACAACAACATGGTGCTTATAAACAATTAGTGTTTGATATTCCTCTGCCTGTTAGAGCTTAATCAAGCAACCCAAGGGATATTTATAGAGAATGGCATAGAATGCTGCTCAGACCAAGCTATGGTATTAGGATTATGCCTTGGATTGAGGCAGTTTACACAAAATATGAGGTAAAAATAACAACAAAGGAGGAAACTATGAGGAGATTTTTATCCCAAAGATAGAATAGGTTTGATAGATTGGGAGGATTCTGTTGGGATACTGACTCACGCACTACAACCACTGATGTTAGACAACTCTCAGTTGCAAATTTTAGAGCTTTGACCCGAAAGAAGAACAACTCTTCCCCTACTAGAGGACCAACAAGATGTTAGGTTGGGGGGAGTGATGAGCCTAGTTTTTGGTATAGTTTTGGGTAGCATCTATAGTCTATTTGCTCATAGATGTCATGGAATTCAATGCTTAAGTGTTGGAATTGGCATAATGTTTCTCTCAAACCATCGACATTTGACATTACCCTATCCCTGCAAGCTTTAATGATATTTGACATAATATGTGGGTCATCTATATTGATTTTGCATGTGATTAATGAATGTTTCTTAGAGTGGTTATTGATGTGCAATTATTATGTGTACTAACCTTGACATGTAGATTTAATACACCAAGTTAAGGAAGATGCCACCAGTTGGGCATGCGCCATAACGTCCAGTTGAAAAATCGCTCCAAGTCAAAGGCAACCGACAACAAAGATTATTAATGCAATTGCATGTAACTTCCTTGCAATGAATCTTAATGATTGAGCATGCACAAGTGTTACTACTTTGCTGGATCTATGCTTGACTTGCATGTATGACCAAATTCCTTGAATGTGTAATTGCCATCGCTCCATTTTCCCCTATTTTCCCTAAATGGCGTCCTCCCAGTTGTGGAGTTGACTGCCTTTTTTAGCAGTAGTATAAATAATAATTAGATGCTCCTTCTTCAAGAAAAAAAAGGATGTTGCACAATTTTACATTGTACTCTCATTTTCAGCAATATAGATACATTACTCTTTGTATGCATGATTTATAGAGAATAAAATAAAGTTTTGAGTTTGAGCATCTGAGTTCTTGTTAGTTTAGAGGATACTTATCCAAGGGTGCCCACTTGGTGAGTAATCTATCTTCTTAGTTTAACATTAGCTTAGTGTTACTTGTTGTTTGATACTTAGTTTAAAATTTGGCATTGACTGTTCTTGTAGCCACTAGAAGTCCATTCTGTGTCTATTCCTACAGCCAAAGCAAATAGAGTAGTTTCCTATTTGTTGCTTAGATCTTTATTATTGTGCATATTTCAGCTTGGTATAGTTGTTGATTGATGTTCAAAATTTACTTTATTTCCTTTCAAACAATTTACTTTCAGTATTGTGTTTCTTAGCTGTAGTATGCAATGACTACTTGAGCCCCTAGTGCACATACAGTGCTGAACCATTTCAAGTTCATGTCCTTGGGTTGACAAGTTAAATGCACCTTCATGATGATTGAATGGCTATTCAGGTTCGATGTCCAATCTCTGAATCATGGTTGTAAAGGCCTAGTTGTGAAATCATTGTAGGAGGCCAACATTTGGCCTCCTACAATGATTTCACAACTAGTCCTTTACGACCATGATTCAAAGACTGGACATCTATCTTGAATAGCCATCCAATCATCATGAAGGTGCATTTAACTTGTCAACCCAAGGACATGAACTTGAAATGGGTAAACATTGTATGTGCACTAGGGGTTCAAGTAGTCATTACATACTACAACTAAGAAAAGTAAATTTTAAACATCAATCAAAAAATATACTAAGCTGAAATATGCGCAGGAATAAAGATTTGAGCAACAAATAGGAAACTACTTTGGCTGCAGAAACAGACACAAAATGGACTTCTAGTGGCTGTAGGAATAGTCAATGCCAGATTTTAAACTAATTATCAAACAAAAAGTAACACTAAGTTAATGCTAAACTAAGAAGACATATTACTCACCAAGTGGGCCCTGTTGGATAAGTATCCTCTAAACTAACAAGAACTCAGATGCTCAAACTCAAAACTTTATTTTATTCACTGTAAATCATGCATACAAAGAGTAATGTATCTGTATTGTCAAAAATGAGAGTACAATGTAAAATTGTGCAACCTCCTTTTTTTTAAGGAGCATCCAATTATTATTTATACTACTACTAAACAAGGTAGTCAACTCCATGATTGGGAGGACACCATTTAGGGAAACATGGGAAAATGGAGTGACAACGGTTACGCGTGCAGAGAATCTGGTCAGACATGCGAGTCAAGCGCAGATCCATCACAATAGTAATGCCCGTGCATGCTTGATCATTAAGATCCACTACAAGGTGGTTACGTTCAGTTGCATGAAGAATCTTTGCTACCGGCTGCCTTTGACTTGGAGCGATTTCTCAGCTAGACATTATGGTGCATGCCCAACTAGTGGCGTCTTCCTTAACTTGGTGTATTAAATCTACATGTCAAGGTTAGTACGCATAATAACTGCATATCAATAACCACTCTAAGAAACATTCATTAATCACATGCAAAATCAATATAGATGACCCACATATTATGCCAAATATCATTAAAGCTTGCAGGGATAGGGTAATGTCAAATGTTGATGGTTTGAGAGAAACATTATGCCAATTCCAACACTTGCATTAAAGTCTATGACATCTATGAGAAAATAGACTATAGATTCTACCCAAAACTATACCAAAAACTAGGCTCATCACTCCCCCCAACCTAACGTCTTGTTGGTCCTCTAGCAAGGGAAGAGTTTTTCTTCTGCCGGGTCAAAGCTCTGAAATTTGCAACTAAGAGTTGTCCAACATAAATGGTTGTAGTGCGTGAGTTAAGATCCCAATAGAATCCTCCCAATATGTCAAACCTATTCCATCTCTGGTTTTTTGCAGCAATGTCACTCTGGTAGAATTTGAAATTTGGCATAGGCCACATAAGCATGGGTGGCTGAAAAGTCAGGGGAAGCCAATGTCATCCCTAAGTTCTCCCAATTTGAATATTTCTCTCAATTCTTTTTAATGTTGCGACATAATTGTGGATGGAATGAGGCCAAATCACACAAGCATTGTTATCTCCAAATATTACAACCCCACCATCATACTTCTCTAGACTTACAAATTTTCTTTTGTCACCAGTCATATGATGTGAGCATCCATTTTCAATGCCCACTCATCCTTTTCTTCAATTCGGGTTGCAAGAGCTTTCTCAACTTTAGTAGATTTAGTAGCCACCAGACTATTTTCCTTGATAGAAATGAAAACCCAATCATCTTCATTTCCATTTTCTTTATCAGATTCTTCATTAGTCACACCTTCTTCAACAAAATAACATTTCTTTTGAAATCTAGGTTTGTAAGGATTAGATCTAGGAACTCTTTCAGGACACCTTGATACAAAATGACCTATTTTATTGCAAGAAAAACATTTGATAGGAAACTTTCCTTTATACTTACCTTGTCCTCTACCTTCTTTCTTTATAATCAGTGCTTCCAACTCTTCTACTTCTCTTTCTTCTTCTTCAAGTTGTTTCATTTCTTCCTCATACTTGAATGTCTTTCTAGAACTCACTCTCGGATCATATCTTTGCTTGTTTCTTCCAAATACATTAGCCTTAAATGCAGTTTCAGTCTTGGGAACAAATTCACCAAATTCGCTCAACTCAAAGGCAACAAGTTTACCAATCAGTGTATCCCTTGTCACATTCATCAATGATATGGTTTCTTCAATAACATGAGCCTTTTCTTTGTAGGAGGGAGGCAATGACTAAGCACTTTACCCACAATTTCTTCCTCATCCAAGGTACCACCGACACATCTAATGCCCATCACTATTTTGTTTACTCTTTGCATTAAAGAACTATTTTCATCTTCACCCATCTTCAATTTTTCATACTTTCCTTTCAAACATTGTAGCTTAGCCATCTTCACATGTACATCTCCTTCATATAAAGTTTCCAACTTCGTCCACATCTCATGAGTTGTCTTCAAACCTATCACATTTGTCATTTCCGAATCTGTTAGAGAACTCAAAAAAGCTTCCATAGCCCTGACATTATTCTTAGCCTCTTTAATCTCATCAGCAGTGGAAGGACCATTCTGAGGAATAACATATCTGTTCTTTGTAATCTTCCAGAAGGGTTCACCAATACACTTCAAATGACACTCCATCCTAGTTTTCCACAATGAGTAGTTTGTTCCATTGAATCTAGGACTCTCCTTCTTGTATGATGCCATCTCAGATCACCTCAAGCTTTTAAACTTCTTCAGAGGAACCTACTCTGATACCAATTATTGGAAAAACAAGGATAAAAAACTAAGAGGGGGGGTGAATCGGTTGTCACAAAATATTTAAACTTTTCAAACTTTACTTAACTTAATCTCAGATCTGATGAATGAACAATAAACCATAAACAATCAACACATCAAAAACACAGAGAACACCAATATTTTTTTTGTGGAAACCCTGTGAGGGGAAAAACCACAGTTGATGTTAGTCCACAATATTATACCCTGTTAAAAGTATAAGAAAGGTAATGGGAATGCACATGCATTCAGGCACACTACTTAGAGCTCACTGCTCAAATACAAGAGGGCTCATTTCCCAACAATACAAAATAATACAGATTAGATCCGCAGGGTATGAACTGAGAAAATAGCTTCTTCACAAGCCTGATTATAGTTCCAGTTAAGCACATAAAACCTTCTTCACACTTCGCTCAAAATTCTTCTCACTCTGCTCTGTAATTGAATGATTAGAACACTATTTGCACATCTGCACTTTCTCTGGCATAAATTCGCTCTTATGCACATTAACTTCACTCAAACAATCACTCTTATATATTTGCAACATGGAATTACATCAACAACCTTGTCGACCAAAAATATAAAACATATTTACAATGTCGGCCCAAATTTACAAATAAATTTTCAATGTGGATCAAACACTATCGACTAATATCATGATGAGACCCAAAACAATATCCTTGAGTGCACCAAACATTCAAATTTAAATCTTCAAGGATCTGCAGCACGTTATAATCATCATGTCAGCCAAGAACATGAAAACCCAAACATACAGAGAAAAATTTTCGACCACGAGCACACCGATCAACGTGAATGTACAAAAAGAATAGAGAATGATCTAGAAGCATCCAAAAACAACAAGAACTAACAAATAAATATCCACAACAACAAAAATTACTAGAATCACATAAACTTCAATTAGGAACACTGACAAAACCCACAGAAATACTATAAGAACACAACTGTTCATAGCATGATCAAATATTCATGCAGACCTCTGAAACTTCCAGTAGATGAACTAGATAATCTCAATAATAAACCCTTTAGACCACAACAACTGATCTTCAACGTCCAGAACAAGACACCTTCTTAACCTTCACTATTCCACTGGCAACCTAAAACTCTCCTTTAACAATTTTCTCAATATCCTTGACATATACAACCTTCAAAATAATAATGCTAATAGTGTTGACATCAATGACAACCACATATCAACAACACAACCACAACATCCAACATTCCTTGACACCTAAAATCCTAGAAAATAGGGCAAGGACACTCATGACCTATGCATGAGTGTCCACCTATTTTGGCTCTAAATTCAAATATGTTGGTGTTGGAAATTTAATATTTGCAATTCAATTGTCTAAAGATGACTATCAAGATTTATTTTTTGGGAAATTGAATAAATACTTATAAATACCTAGTTATTGCATCATTTCAAATCTAACAAGAGAAAACTAGCAAGATGTGATCATTAAGAGCAACTACTATCATCAAGAACAAGTCAAGAGCAATGTTTTCAAAGCTTTATTGCAACAATTCAAGATCCTAACATCATGTCCAATTCTATGTGAGTTTATGTGTGTTCATATTGTTATTGTTTTGTGAAGATTGACACTTTTGTAGGTCTCCAAAGCATTCAAGCATTCAAGAAAGTAATATCAATACCTTGAGGTGATGTGCATGACTTCAGTCCTTCAAGGAAGCTATTGAAGGGTGGTGAGTTGCATCGCTTTGTGATTTCATCATTCCTTCCTATTCATTATCCATTTTATCATTGACAATGCTATTGTGGAAGTGGAAACACTTACATAGGGTTTGATTGGGGCAAGCCCCTAAAATGGCCCAACATTTCTTCTCTTTGTGAATGTACAAATTTCAAGTTGAAGAATATTGAAGAGGTGTTGAAGACAAATTATTCATTGTTGCATTTGTTGTCATACCTCTTGTCAGGTCACATAAACTTGGTTATAGAAATATCTAGAAGTGTTCTGATAGATATGAAGGCAATAATCTAAAGCTTAGATCCGACATTAGAGGACCCTAAAAACAAATCCCAAAAAGCATACAAGGACACTCACACCCTAGGAATTTGTGTCCTCCATTTTCTACCCTAGATTTGAATCATAGGTGCACAGTGTCTTGCTTTGCTCATTTCTATTGTTTGAATTTGTCTATGAACTTTTATACTTTTTGTATTTGCATCAAAACAACAAATTACATTGTTAGCTTAGTTGGATCATTGTATTTCATTATTAGAACATTTATAGATTTGGTTAAGGGATGGTTGACTCATCTATTAGGTTGTAATTCAATCTCATACCTTATCCAAATCCATTAAAACCTCATTCCATCCTTGCATTTAAATCCATTACATTTTCCCCTCTTTTCATAGAAATCCTCCTTTCATGAAATTTGGGAAAGGTGTCAAACCCTAACGTGAAAAATAAAAGGTTTCCCTTTCCCGCCATTTCAAGCAGCAACTTTAGATTTCCAAATTTAAAGATTGAGTTTATTCCACCTTGGTTAACTAAACTTATAATTTCAATTAACATTGAGACTAGGAAAGAGGGTGATTAGAGGAAGGAGCTACATGTAGATATCTTTAAGGGGGGATAACTAGATGTTACAAGCATTAAGTCATCTTCATTCTTTAAAAAAAATGCATGAAAATATGGGGATATAAAACTAGAGAGTTCAAGAGGAACAAGATGTTGAATAATAAGAATTGGTTGCTTGTTAGAGGGGGACAAGTTGAATTGGGTTTTGAGATGTTGCTAAGATTTCCAATTAAAGATGGTTAGTTTGCATAGATCTTAGAACACCTAGACCCCTTTTCTAAAGAGGCACTTACCTTTAAATCTATTAATTATGCCTAAAGGTTTGTCATCATGTTGAATGAGACAATTCCACCAAATAGAAGTAGCAAAGCTAGGACCATGACTAAGAGATTGGTCATACCAAGTTAGCTTTTTGAGGTAGTTTACAAAGCGTTCCAAATGGTGCTAAAGGGACTAGAACCATGAGTTTATATAATTAAGTAAGAAGGATCTTGTTATTCCGATTAACCATGTCCCAAGGGTAGCCAAAAAATCAAAGTAAATGTAGAATCACACCAAATTTTTCTATGGATCATCCCCTCCAATACCCTAAAAATCCATTTAGCAGTTAGGAAAACACCTTGAATGTATGAATCAATGGTTTCCAAACACCTTTTGTCTTTTAGTTGAATGAAATTTAACCAATATGTGGAGAGAAAGCCTTTTTTGTTGCCCTGTTTGGCCCATAAGAAGCTCCTAATAAGCTAGTTAGTCGATTATAGCAACTTTTAGAAGAGAGCAACAAGAAGAAATATAAACATGTCTAGCTAGAAGAATTTTGATACCTACCTAGATGTGACCAACCATAAAGAATTAGTTAGTCTAATTCAAAATTTTACCTTTGATTTTGTTTAGGAATCCATTTCCACATTTCTTAGAGGGATACACCAATTTTGAAGGGGATACCAAGGTACCTAGTGATGGTGGCACACTTCACTTCTCAACACTCGCTTGGGATCCATGCTAGATGAGGGTTGGGGTGGGTCATTATTAACTCAATTTTATGCATGGATAGCTTAGAGCCTGAGAAGGTACAAAAAATATAATATATCAAATTGTATATGACACATTATTAGTCAAATTTTAAATAACAACACACTATCATTAGTGAAATGCAAGTTAAGGGCTTAGCATTTCCTAGTAGAGTAATACCATGGATAAGCTTAGTGGAAAATGCATGCTAGAATAGATAACCAAGAGAATTAACTACTAATTAAATATTTAGTATAAATATCTTGAATAAATTTAACTAAAATGATAAGATATATCAATATAATTATAATGGTTAATACCTATGACATTTCCTATTTAGTTTTGTGTCCACTTCAGTGGAATGTTTTCAATATAGTTATATATTGATAAGTGGCACTCTCTCATGTTAGGTTTATATTATCTACTCATCCATATCCATCCCTATTTCCTCTCAACTATGCATTCCCACACATTTTTCATTTACTCATTTTATTGCATCCTATTTGTGCATAACTCAATAAAATTGCTCCCTACCTCAATATTATCATTTCACTAGCCAAATTCATTTTCTTGCCACTTAGGATCAATCTTACAATATGCAAAAATGAACCTAAAATATTTTTTAACTTAAATTCCAACTTTCTTGCCCCTTCCTATTAGTTTTGATTATAAGGGAAAAACAAGTTTTGAAGGGACCTGAAACCCTTTACAACTAAACAGACAAAAAACTGCTCAAAGATAATAAAAAAAAACATTGAACTATTAGTAGCAACCAACAACAAAACAACAATAGAAAAACATAGACACAAAAGAAAAAGACAAAAACAAAGAAAAAAACATAAAGGGACACTATTTCATGCTCTTTAAGGTGTTAGTCACCTCAAGTTCCTGGTTTCAGTGCAGTTTGACCATATCCATCAGTTCTTTCTTCTCCTCCTCAAAGTTTTTCCTCAAGTTCCCCTTCCCTCTTGTAGTGGGGCCTTTAGCTTCATCCTTTCCAACCTTCTTTCCCTTTCCCTTTGAAACTTGGTCCTTCTCCATCAGCTCGACAAAGTAAAGATGATCTTCTCTTAGCTCACTTATTTTACAAAATAGGACCTCCAGTGATTCAACACTGTTCTTGACTGAAATGTGGCTTACTTGCAACAACTTCTTGATGTTTGTGTTGGTATCATTAATCTTAGCCTCCATTTCAAAGATGCACTACTCACATAAGGACTTGAAGTTTGTAAAGGAACACTCTAAGTCCACAAGTATTTCAATCAAAATATCTAAGGAAGTACCCTTCGACATATTTTGCACATTCTCTTTCAGGCCCCTGATCTTGATATTCACCCCATTAAATTCCTATAGAGTCCACTTCGCCAGCTTGAATGTACCAATAGCCCCTGCACGAGCCATGTCAAGGAGCTCAAACATTGAAGTGGTATCATCATTTAGGTACAAGAAATCCCCAGAAAGCGGGTTTACCTTAAGTGGCTTTGACTTGCTAGGACTCAGATTAACCTCCTCCTCATGCCCAGTATTCCCACTAGAAAGCTCTACACTGGACGTTTATCAAATAGGGGAATCATCAATTTTAATAGCCTTCTCCTCAGCCCCCTTCTCCTTATATTGGTCCTTGGTACCCTTCAAAACATCATTTGACACCTATTTTTTCAACTTAGCAATACACTTGGAAGCCCTTCTAGGCCTTTCCTTGGCATACTTGTCCCTGATATTATCGTGCACACCTCCTCCTTACAACCCTCTGGAGCAAAATCTTCCCATTAAACAAAAAATTTCCCTTAGATCTCGAACCCCCAGAAACAACATCCATGTCGTTGCCAACAGACTGGGACTCTGACTCTTGTAGAACAATCTTCTTAGCAACATATTTCCCCTTGGGGTTCCCCTTCTTTCTCTTCTTAGAAGGGGTAGTTGCAGGGGATGAGGACCCACCCTCGTCCTCTTCATTCCATTCCTCCTCACCAGCTGCACTGGTATTCGAACTAGTTGAAAGGGAAACATCACTGATAGCCTTTTCCTTTCCCTTAATTGTTTTAGTAGGGATGAGGGCTCTCACATGCTCCATTATGAGCAGTATGAGGCCCTCATGTAGAATTGGCACCCTCCTATTTCCCAAATGAGCATACACTAACACCTCCAATGAAGACAAAAGAAAGAAAGGGAATGAAATATATAACCCATGTCTAAAATGATTCAACAAAGTGAAATGGTGGCCTAAAATTGCAGTAAACTAGTCATCTAGGGTAACATACCACATGATGACCTCCGTAATATCAGCCCAAATTTTCTTCAGAGATTTCCATTTGTAGCCCCAAGATGGCATCTTAATTATCTTTTTTCATTCATCATCTTTAAAGAATTGGTCCATGGTGTCCTCATTGCTCTTCCTCTCCTTGAAGAATTTGTGACCCACCAACGAAAAACCAGTAATGGCAGCTATAAACTCCTCATTAATCACAAACTCCATTTCTTTAACCTATAACTTACGATTATGCCAATAGGAGACAAATTCCACCGAAGCCTTGGGATCATGGCCATGAAGCCTTTCCAAGAAAGGCATGAAATTACCATGCTCGAGAATCCTCCAAGTTTTACGGTCCTTCCTCCACCTTGCATAGGAATGGGGCTCGATCCTACTACAGTAAACCCCCATGTTCACAATCACCATAAACAAAAACCCTCTAAAAGAGACGGTTGTTTGAGAGCCAAGAAGCCAAGGAACACCCATAAAGCATGTGATTACAATGCAGGTAATAATGGTAATATCAAGCCAACAAATAAGCTCACCCAGATCCATCTTTTAGTAATAATACCTTAGCATCCTTGGGAAGGAGGGAGTACTCCTCCCATGCCTTAAAATCATTAATTTTGATAGCCTCATTAGCAAATAAATATGCCAATGAGTTTCCCTCTCTATAGATATGAGTGACACGAGTTTCCTCACAAGATCTAAGCATCATTATAGCATCCTTGATCAACTAATCAATTATCTATCTAGGATTCTAGATACCACACAAATAGTTAATGATGTTTAGTGAATCTCCCTCCACCCAAAGCTTAGAGTATCCCTTGTACAAAGTAAACTTAATGCTGATGAACGTAGCCTCGACTTCTGCATGGCGATTAGTCTAGTTTCCCAATGGGAGTGCCACCACACCCAAGAACTTGTCAATATCATTCCTCAACACCCTCCCACAACCTGTAGGCCTAGGGTTGCCCTTGGCTGCCCCATAAAAATTAATCTTAACCCACCTTGGGGATGTGGGCTTCCACTTAGTACTCAATCTAGCATTGATGTTGGACTTAACAACTTCTGACGACAAAAAAGAGATCTTCCAATTAGTAGTTACTAATAAATCATACCCAACCAGGCAAGAGGACGTAGCACAACACAAAGAGTCAAAGCCATGAAGAGAAAAAAATTCTAAAATATCCCAACAAATTTTGATAAAAACACTTTCCACCTTGAGTTTAGATTCCTAGAAAATTCAATTATTTCATTCTTTCCAAATGCCCCAAGCAATGTGTGGGGCTATGAGATCCCAAAGCCTACGAAGAATGGGAGAAGAAGAAGGGAACTTGCACTAATCCAAAAAGCTACTAAGAGAGCTCAGGAAAACCCAATCCAAATTCCAAAGGGCGAGAAAATTGCTCCAGATGAGAGAAGAAAATTTACAACCAAGGAAGAGGTGAAAGGCACTCTCCACATCGGATTCACAAAGTGCACATTTATTGGGAACCTTAAATCCCCTTCTAAAAATATTATCCTGAGTCAACACTTTGCTTTGCATTAGAAGCCAGAAGAAGACATTGACCTTAGGGATTAGAAACTTGTTCTATAATTTCCCCCAAGAATGATAGGGGCCAGGTTTCTCCAAAGAATTGACAAAGACCAAGGCCACAAAAAATTACCATTAGCACAAGGGGCCCAAATCACATGATCAGGTCTTGGAAATTGGGGAAACTTGGTGTTAGCAAGGAACTCTCAAAGAACAATCAATGAAGGGTCCCATACCTAAAATTCCTTCCATCCACCATTCTGGATATAGCCCGCCACCATGTTACCAAATAGGTGTTTGCAAACAACAACAATAGGAGGGGCCCATGGGAAATTGATTAGAGGCTCATTATCACACCAAACATCTTCCCAAAATAGAATCCTAGAACCATCACCCAACAACCACTTAACACCTTTAGCAATAAGGTACTTACAGGGGATGATACTTTTCTAGAAACAAGAGACCAAGGGGATAGCATCAGAAACCATCTCCCAAGGTCTCCCCACTCCAAAAATGTATTTATTTTTGACCAAAGAGGACTAACCCACCTCCCTATTGAGGAGTCTCCAAATTTTCTTTGAAAGTAAAGCCTTGTTGAAAGATATTATATTTCTCATGCCCAGACCACCCCAATTCTTTGGCCTACACACCAGGTCTCATGCAACAAGGGGAATTATGGCTTTAGCTTCAACCCCCGACCACAAAAATATTCTCATAATATGCTCCATTTTCTCTTCAAATTTTGCAGGAATCCTGAATAAATTCATGGCATATAGGGGAAGATTCTAAAGAGTAGATGAGATTATTTGCACTTTCCCAACCTGACTGAGAAGCACTCCCTTCCAACTAGCCAGCTTCCTATTAAACTTGTCTAGAAGCCCAAGCCAAAAAGAATCTGGGATCTTAGAAACACACAAGGGAAGACCCAAGTAAGTTGACGATAAATCACCTTGATTGCTAGATAACATCCTTGCTAACTTCAATTGGAGAAACTCTGAGGTATTGAGGAAGAAAACTTGACTCTTGGAGAAATTAACATGCTACCTAGAAGCCTTCTCATATCCCTCTATTTGCACCTTAACAACCATGACTTCACGAATAGAAGAATCACCCATCAAGATTGTATCATCAACAAATTGTTGATGAGTAATAGGCTCACATTTGGAAGAAGGGGTTAGACCCCTCAAGGAGCCATAAATTAATGCCTTATGAATATTCCAACCAAGAACCTCTGCCATCAAAATGAACAATAGCGGAGAGATAGGGTCCACTTGCCTCAAACCATGTGAGCTCCAGAAAAATGGAGAGGGAGATCCATTCACAATAACAACAAAAGAGGGAGTTGAGATAAGTTCCACAAGTTGCAAAAACTTCTGGAAAAAACCAAAGTGAGCCATAACTACCAACTAACCTTGTCATAAGCCTTGAGAAGATCCAGCTTAAGGAAAAAACCCAACTTCTTATTAGCATTAAGAGAGTTGGCTAGCTCATGAACTGTAATGATAGAATCCAATATTTGTCAATCCCTAACAAAACCACTATGATGTTTGGAAATAAGATTAGGAAGAATCCTCCAGAGTCTGGTAGACAACACCTTAGAAAAGATCTTGTAAATAGAATCACAGAGACTGATGGTCTAAAATCCCCAAAGCCATTAGCATTAGCAATCTTGGAAATCAAAACAATGAAAGTCACATTCAATTCTTTAAGCAATCTTCTAGAGCCAAAAAACTCCTTGGTTGTATTAATAACATCCTCCACCACAACATCCCAACAAGATTGAAAGAACATAAAAGGGAATCCATCAGGCCCAAGGGCCTTGTTACCTTCAAAGGAAAACACTACCTCCTTGATCTCATTTGAGGTAGGAATATCAACTAGATTCCTATTTAGATGCTCCAGAACAAGCTAAGGGATGACTTCCAGCAAAGACTCCACACAATGTTGGTCCCAAACTAAGTCATCCCTAAGAAGATGCTCAAAAAACCAGCAACAACTCTCCTAATAGCCTCATCATCAGTCAATAGCGACCCATCAGCCATGATGGAAGATATCCTATTAGACGACTTATGCTTGAGGGAAGTAAAATGAAGAAAATTAGAATTTTGATCCCCAGACTTGAGCCAAATTGCACAAGATCTCTGCCTCCAAAAATCCTCCTCCTTTGCAACAATGTCATGAAGTTGCGCCAAGAGAGAGTCTTCCCGCAATTGAAGCTCCTTCATTAGGCCCTTAGATTGGATTTCCTCCTGAACAAGATCCAAACGTTGGATGAGAGACTTCTTAGAGTTAAAGATGTGACCAAAAGAATCCCTGTTCCTCTTTTTAATATTTCTCTTCACATTAGCCAGTTTCTTAGCAACTTTGAACATTGCACTACCATCAATGTGCACTTGCCACCAAATCCTAATACAATCCATGAATATGGAGTCTCGCAACCACATAGCTTCAAAATGAAAAAGGAAATCATTTTCTACCACCAACCTTGTCAACCACAAAAGAGATGGGGAAGTGATTCGAATCACACCTCATGATCGAAGAGAGAGAACAAGCAAAGTCTGCAAACCATGAGGCTGAAGCAAGAGCACAATCCAATCTGACTTGGATATTATCAGAACCAACTCTCTTATTAGAACAAGTGAACCTAGATCATGTCAAATCCACATCGATGAGAGAATTATCATCAATAAACATTCTCAACTCTAGGCGGCTATCAGGGTAGACTTGTGAGCCACCCAACTTCTCATTATCAAACAGGGGAGTATTGAAATCTCCTGTGATCAGCCAAGGGGAATTTAGGAAAGCAGCACGTAAAGAACCAAACTCATCCCAAATCTTCTTCCTAGCCCTTTTCAGGTTAGGATCATAAATATTAGAAATAACCCAAGAGGAATTATCCAGAAGATGGACAAATCTAGTGTCCACATGATTGAAACCATCCACAATCAGAATACCTTTAACCAATCTAGAGTTCCAAAATGTAGCTAGGCCACCCGAGGCACCTTCAGAGCTAACCCCATGAAAGCCACAATCTTTGAAAAATTAGTTCTTCAAAGCATCCAATTTGTCAACTTACATTTTAGATTCTTGAATTAAAAATTATCCAATTTTTGATCTTGAATAAGGTTCTTCAGGAGGTCATGCTTATGCACATTTTTTAACCCCTTAATATTCCAAGAAATGATCTTCATTTACACGAGGAGGGGGTGGTCTTTGAGCACAAGTCAAAAAGGGTCTTTTGTACACCCTCCGCAATATATTTCTTACAATCCCACTCCTTGCTTTTCTATAAGGAGGGCCTCCCCTGACCCCAATGTTCAGAGCCACAATCTGATTTTTTCCTTCTTGTGGTAACCCCTTTGTGAGTCTGAGGAGGGCAGAAGAGTTCTTTTTTCTACCCCTCACCGGGATATAGCCTTCATCTTCCTTATTCATAGTATTCGCAACCACCAAAGCTCCCTCCCTTCCCACAAGACCAAAAGCACAATCTAGGGGAGACGAAGGAGTAACATTCAACTCCAGAATAACACATTTAGGGGAGCAAAAAGTATCTAAAACATGGTCTACATCAATATCCTCAGAATGAAGAGCCACCTCATTCTCAATCCCCTTGGCCTCCTCACCCATAGGGGATTATGGAACAACTAGAGCCCTAACATTGTCTTCAACCACCGAAGCATTACCAACACCAGAATCACCCTGCTCTTGAGGAGCAGAGGACCCCTTTTCCTCCTTGACCTTCTAGACCTTAGATTGGGTCATAGACTTAGGAGGAACCACCTTGGCAAGGTAATCCTTGGCCCAATGTCTTATTTTTTTCACTTGAGCACGCAAATAGGAAAGACTCAAAAACAACTTATTATTTCCAACAACCCACCTTTGAGCTTAGCTGAAAGAAGTTAGGCAACACAACATCTTGATCAATCATAACACAAAGCCTGACAACAATCAAGTGCCTTCTAGAAAGAGTAGCCTCATTAATGGAAACTAACCGCTTGAAAGAGTTGGCAACAAATTTTAAAAACCTCTTCATCTTAGTATTCCAACGGTAGGTTAGGCAGCTTAACCCAAACAAGAGTAGAATGGAAGAGGCACTTCAAAAGATCGATACTAGGCTCCCACAGGTGCAAAACCAATGTCAGACGACCAAAGGCCCATGACCCCTTTGAGAAGACCAACTGTTAGGGTTAGAGATGACAGATATCTAACAATTAAATGCAGATTTAAATAATAAATAGAGAAACTAAAACACACACAGAATAAATCATAACACAGATAATTTAACGTGGTTCACCCAATCTGGGCTACATCCACCAAACCGTAGCCATCCAATACTTTTATTATCCAGTGTAAAACCTATTACAATCTTGCGAATAATCGTGTTTTTCCTCATCATACTAAAATACCCATCCGAACCCCTTTTTAACAAGCTTAGAAGCTTCCAGATTTTTGGGTTCTACAAAATCGGATTTTTCTTTTTTCATTGATTTTTCCCTTTTTTGGTGATCACGCGAAAAAGTAGGAAGAAATTTTTCTTAGTCACCAAACTCCTCACTTGTGGTTCGACCTACTCTGCACTCTGCAAGGGATAGGGGCTAGGGTGTACAGATACCATGGGCTATATATAGCATGGATCACATACCAACACCCGGGATTTGCAGATTGATTATGGATGATACCATCAAGAATTCATGTTCCCATCGAAATAAGTAATTTTAGACTCCTACCGCCCATTATAATTGAATTCAACTCTTGAAGACTCCCCAAATCAAGTTGAAGAGGGAGCTTAGCTTTCTCCTTTGTTTCACCGCTTCGTAAACATATCCGCTGGATTGACATTTGTATATATCTTGTCCAGCTTGACCTGTCCATCTTCCAACAGCGATTGAATGAAATGATATCTCAATTGTATGTGTTTTGTTTTAGAATGCAAGGCAGAATTCTTTGCAAGATGTATAGCACTCTGACTGTCTGTAAATAAGTAATTTCCATCTTTTTGTTTTCCCAACTCATCCATGAAAAGTTGCAGCTATATCATCTCCTTTGCTGCCTCTGTTGCAGCAACATACTCTACCTCTGTGGTGGATAAAGCAACCACCTTTTGCAATCGAGAAATCCAACCTAAATGCCAAGGTCCCAATTAACTGAAAATACATAACCTGTGGTACTCTGCCTGGTATCTATATCCCCTACCAAATCTGAGTCAACATAGACTTTTAAATTAGTATTAGAGCCCCCAAAACATAAACATTTATTGGATGTACCTCTCAAGTACCTCATAATCCATTTTACTACATTCCAATGCTTAACTCCGAGATGACTCAAATACCTACTAACAACTCCTACAAAGATGTGCAATATCCTCGTCTTGTGCATACCATGGCATACATCAAACTACCTATAAATGGGGCTATTATGGTACCTTGGACATTTTTCCTTCCTCCTCTTGTGTCTTTGGACACATATCCTTAGTCAATTTAATATGACTAGGCAAAGGTGTGCTGACTGCTTTTACATTCTCCATATGAAATCTCTGCAACACCTTTTCAACATAATTAGCCTGAGATAAAAACAATTTTCTATTTTTCCTATCTCTACAAATTTTCATACCAAGGATTCTTTTTGCTACACCCAAATCCTTCATAGCAAAATATTTTGCTAACTGTTGTTTTAGCTCACTTATGTGATCCATGTTAGACCCACCTACAAGCATGTCATCAACATATAGGCATAAAATAATGTAGTTGTCATTATCCAACCTCTTAAAATAAACACAATGGTCAGAATTACACCTATTGTAGCCTTGCTCAACCATAAAACTATCAAATTTCAAGTACCATTGCCGAGGTGCTTGCTTCAAGCCATATAAACTTGTATTCAATCTGCACACTAGTTTCTCCTTACCTTTGACCTCAAATCTTGTGGTCGGTCCATATATATTTCCCTCTTCCAAATCACCATGGACAAAGGTCAAGCTTTTAACATCAAGGTTCTAAAATGCAAATCTTCAAGAGCTACAATACTTAAAACAATACGAATAGAAGTCATTTTAACAACAAGAGAAAAAATCTCATCAAAGTCAATACCCTTTTTCTGTGCAAATCCCTTTACAACTAATCTGGCTTTAAATATTTTTTTACCTCCATCCTCCTCTTTTAGCTTATAAATCCATTTGTTTGGTAAAGACTTTTTACTTGCAGGAAACTTGCATAAATCCCAAGTCTGATTTTCCAGCAAGGAGTCCATTTCTTCTTTCATTCCATGCTCCCACTGAACCTTGGTATCCACCTGCATAGCTTCATCATAATATTCTGGTTCACCAGCATCAGTTAACAAAATAGTAAACAAAGAGGGAGAGAATCTTTCTGGAGGTCTACTTAACCTTGAAGAGCGTCTAACAAGAGTTTGTGGTATTTGTTGTTGTTGTTGTTGCCCAATATGAGGAACCACTGAAACATCATTGTTGGGAATATCATCCAACACTACATAATCATTTTCTTTCTTCTCATGCTGCAGCAACAGATCTTTGTACAACACTTTCTCATTGAATATGACATCCCTGCTTCTCACAATTTTTTGATTTTCAAAATCCCAAAGCCTATAACCAAATTCATCAATGCCATATATCCAACAAATACACATTTCTTTTTTATTTTGCACTGCTTGGTTCTCTATTTTCGTAATCTACATGTGCAAATGCTTCACAACCAAAGGTTTTAAGAAAAGAATAACTCACCTTCTTACCTTTCCATGCTTCCTCTCGAATACCACAACCCAGAGGATTAGAGGGACCTCTATTGATCAAATAAACAACAGTGTTTACAGTCTCTACCCACATTTTTAAAGGCAACCTAACATGCAATCTCATAGTTCGTGCACACTCCATTATTGTTCTATTCATGCACTCAGCCACTCCATTTTCCTGTGGAGTCCTTGGAACCATTTTCTGCCTACAAATACCATTAGAGGAACAATAATCTTCAAACTCTTTACCTAATACTCTACCACCATTATCAGATATGAGACATTTTATCTTTTTACCCGTCTCATTCTCAACCAAGCTTCTCCATTTTTAAAAAGTTTCAAATACATCATATTTCTGCCTAAGGAAATAAATCCATACTTTCCTAGTTGCATCATCAATGAATGTGGACATAATACAGGAGCCACTTAGAGAAGACACTGAGCTGGGTCCCCATACATCCAGAGTGCACAAGCTCCACTCTCATCTTTCTTTGCTTCCCATCCTTGGAGAAATCTTACTCTCTTTGTTTCCTTTCCATAATAATACCAACTTCAATAAAATCCATATTAACACATTTTAGACCTAGTAAAACATTATTTGAATGAAGTACTTTCTATATCTTTTTGCACTCATATGCCCAAGTCTATTATGCCACAAAGGTTGATTCGTGAGTCCACAAAGAATCGTGAGGATCTTCTAATTACTAACTTAAATAACCGTTTCCTAAACATTGACCTTTTTCTCAGAATAATTAAAGTAGATGGAACAAAGATGACTTCGTGATAAAGATATAAGGTGCCTACTTTCACACCTTTTTGCTACCACTAAGGCACCCTTTGTGACCCTCCACTTTTATCACTAAAAGTAACAACACAACCTTTATCATCTAGTTGCCCTAATGAAATTAAATTTCTGCTTAACTTTGGAACATGCCTTACCTCACGTAGTAGCCAATGATTCCCATTCTGCAACTTAATCTTGATTCTTCCCTTTCCAACAATCTGACAGGGTTCGTTATCTCCTAAATAAACCAGCCCAAAATCCCCTTGGACATAATCAAGAAAATAACTTCTATGGGGGGTAGCATGAAATGAAGCCCCCGAATCTAACACCCAAGAATCATCAGCATTATCAAGGGAAAGAATCAAAGCATCCTCATCAAATTTATTACTTACCACATTTGCCTCTTTTACTTCCTTCATTTTTGTCTCCTTTATTTTTTCGAGACCAACAATCTTTCTTTAAATGACCTGGCTTACCACAAGATCACAAATAATCCTTCTTGTCTCTAGATTGGGACTTTTGTCCTTTGATTTTCCCTATGACTTCCTACCTATATCCAAAATTGTTTCCTCTCCTTTGCTCTGCCCTTGCTTTCTGCATTCAAAACACTGCCTGATGTGGATGTTCCACTTGAGCTTTTCCTACGGATTTCCTCACTCAAAATAACACCAACAACATCATCAAACTTCAATGTATTCGAACCAGAAATAGAATTGCTAATAGCCATTACCAAGCTATTCCAGCTTTTAGGCAAAGAACACAGAATCAAAAGAGCCCTAACTTCTTCATCAAAGTTTACTTTTATAGAAGTTAATTGACTTGTGACTGTATTAAACTCATTTAAATGATCAAGAATCAATCTACCTTCTACCATTTTCATATTAAATAAACGCTTCCATAAGAAATACCTTATCTCGGGTTTTTAAGGCTTCTTTCATATAATCTCATCACTCAGTATTTCCACTAACTCTTGAGTTGTCTTTGTATATTGTAATATTGAACGCCATTTATCGTGCTGTGCACAAACTTAATAATGAGCCTTTATCCAAAATATCCTACCCCCTCATTTATACAAGTAGGTTTCTTTATTTTCCTCTAATGGTCAGCCATAAATCCTTCCATAGAGATAGTCCTCCATCCGTGATCTTCCTATAACTGCCAGTTCTGCCCTCATAAACTTCTCAACCTTCTACCCTCGGCTCGCCATTGTTCTATTCAACCGTGGAGACTCCCACTAACCATGATCTTACAGATGATAACGAAACACAACTCCGCCTCGATACCACTTGTTAGGGTTAGAGATGGCGTGATATTCAACAATTAAAATGTAGATTTAAATAATAAAATGTATGTTCTAAAACACACAATAAAAATAACTATAACATTGATAATTTAACGTGGTTCAATCTAACTGGCTACATCCACTAAACCACAATCATCCAGTACTTTTATTATCTAGTAAAAACCCTATTACAATCTTGCGAATAATCATGTTTTTCCTCATACTATAATACCCATCCGAACCCCCTTTTAACAAGCTTAGAAGCTTCCAGATTTTTGGGTTCTATAAAATCAGATTTTTCTTTTTTCATTGATTTTTCCCTTTTTCGGGTGATCACGCGAAAAAGCAAGAAGAAAATTTTTCTCGGGGGCTGTCGCCCCCGAACCCCCACCCGAGGCCCAGCTTGGCCCCGGACCCCAGCAAGGACAGGGGGCTAGGGTATATAGTATACCATGGGCTATACAATATAGCATGATCAGTTGCCACATACCAACACCAACCTTAAATCCTCATCATAAGAAAAGGAAAAAAAAAAGCATTTGGTCATAGCCATAACCTCCACCTACCCCTTCAAAGCCCATTTACTATGAACCTAGGAACAAACCTCCTCAATATTGGGTCTAGGACCTAAGAACTTTCCCACCAACAAAAATTTCATTTTTGCAATGTTTTTATCAACAATAGGGTCCGGAATGGAAAGAGAAAACCCACCTTCCATGTTTGAAGAAGAAACAAATTCAAAAGCAACACCCTTACCTTTAAGCTTAGAAGAAAAAAGGTCAACTCATCTCTGCCCGAACAAAGAAGACTACCCCATTGGCCGAGACATTTCCATCGAAACAAGCTCAAACCGAGAATCCAATTTTGGGGGATCCTCAGAAGATTCACCAGAAGGGGCCTGCATGACAACAATAGATGACACCACTTAACCTGTAGGGACCTTTGGAGCTTGAATCGATGCCTCCACCGACGGAAAACCTTCACACGCCTCCTTGAAAGCATCAACTACACATTGACCTACAAAGACTGTAGCTTTGACCACACCCATGCCACACAAGCCATCCTCCCCAACAACAACATCACAAAACACTGAATCCATAGGCTCACCAAACTAGAATCTGCCATGATCACCAGGGGTGAATTCAAATTCAAATTCAAATTCAAATCGCTCAAACCCACCTCACTAAAATTCTTTTCCCCAATGTCCATCACACCCTATGTTGATTATGACACCCCTTCCTTTTAGTTATTATATGCTAGCTTGGTATTTAAGGGCATTGAATGTACCATTAATTCATTGTTGCTCTTGGGACTAAAAAGAATATCTAGAGCACACTTCAATTTCTAAATGGATAATAGTATCATAATCTACTTCATTTTCATATAATCCATATACATGTAGTATGTCATTTGTAAATATTCACTTAAATTCATAAATTTGGTCAATATAGGGGTCTTGCTTATTATAAGAAATATCAATATAATTATGGTGGTGAAATTTGAATGCCTATATTTCCTATTTAGTTTTTCAATATAATTATATATTGACAAGTGACACTCTCTTGTGTTAGGTTTGGCTCATTTCTCAATCCATATCCATCCCTATTTCTTCTCAATTACACATTCCCACACATTTTTCATTTACTTATTTATTGCACCCTAATTATGCATACCTCAATACACTTGCTCCTTGCCTTAATATTATCATTGCATTATCAAAATTAATTTCCTTTCCACTTAGGATCAATATTTTTGTATACAAAAATGAACCTTAGATCTAATTTTTAATGTAAATTCCCAACTTTCCCTCCCCTTCCTACTAGTTTTTATTTGCTAGCTTGGTATTTAAAGAAATTGAATGTACCATTAACTCACTACTACACTTGGGACTTAAGTTAACATCTAGATAACACTCTAATTTATAAATGGATAATAGTGTCATAATCTACTTCATTTGCATATAAGCCATATACATGTATAGTATGTTGTCTTTAAATATTCACTTAAAGTCACAAAGTTGATCAATCTAGGGGTCTAACCTATGATAACTTAACCCCATAGATCCTACAAATTTTGTTAATACATTTATAAACATTGAAACCCTTGCAATGCATCAAGTTTTTAAGTCTATATTTACTAGTTCAATTATATGGATTAGGATTCAAAGTTATAAAAATTGGGATTAAATTCACAACAATCAGGATTGACTCATAGAGTATGTTACACCTATTTGGATTCCAAGATATTTGTCAAAATAAGGGTAATTTTTTTGTACTTTGGTGAATGATTCTAGCATGATGTCAACATAAATTATTTATCATTATTCCTAAATTTAAGTATATGTTTCATCTCATTTAAACATCACATTTATTATTTTTATGTACCCTCTAGAAATTAATGCAAGTTAATTGTGTGCTCTTTTATTACAATTATTTAATTAGCGTAGATTATTTATGTAAATCAATTTATTTCTTTACTTTTGGTGTACTCAACTTTTCTTATATGACCTGAAGCTTCCCCTTAGGGTATCTCCTTCATCAATTTTTTCAAATATATAAATTAGTATTGATGTACCTCTTTTTTATATCTAATTAGGGTTTAATTATCCATTTCACATTTGTGCCTCATGGTTATATCCCCCTTCTATGAATCAAGCTCCATTGAGTGACATTAATTCTAGTCAATCCTACTAGTCATTTTTGGTGGTGTTAGGGTTTATTTTTAGATCTATTTTATATGTGAATTTTTGTATTAACCCTTGATTCATACCACTTATTCACTTCTATCCAAGTTTTGGGTCTTTGTTTCATAATATTTTGAACCCTAATCTAACTACCCTTGCATTAGTATTTAGTGTAAGATCTTCTCATTATAGACTTTAATGGCCCCTTATCTTGTTGTGTTTATATTATTTGTGACACATGATTTTTTGTTCTTGATTAACTCGTGGAATTTTATCATAAGGATGACATCATATTTGGTGATCCCACAATACTAGTTTATAATTTCTGGGAGATCCTAATTTTTACTGAAATCACATATTTTTAGAAAATATAATGATTTAAGCCTTAAAAAGTTCTATTTAAAGGATTCCAATTAAAGAGAGTTTGATCAAACCACCTTAGATCAAATCCCCTTGGATAGAACCCCACTAGTTTTAAACCATACCTATAATAGAGTCTCCTTTACACCTATCAAAATGCTGATAAAAAACCACTTTCGATTTACCTTTTGGGGGATCAAATGAATTCATTTAATTTTTTTTATTGTAAGTATGTAGTGCTTATTATAAGCTTCCCAAAAAGTATAATTTTAAATAATTTTTATTTTATTATTATATTTGTTTTTATTTCTTGTGAATGTAGGTTTTTCACCGAAAATCAAGCTCTTTGTTCTACACATGTGGAAAAGTAGCTAATTATCAATATTTTTTTTTGAAAAATATTAGTTCACTAGATATTTAAGTCCTTGATCCAACAAAAAATAAATTGAATTTCGATACATACAAATTTTTTTATGTTGTATACAATCCGCCTATGTCTGAATTGTAATTGGTTTGACTTCAAAACTTGATTACGAAAAAAATATTCAATAAAACACTATGAAACCAAATGAAAGCGCTAGATATCATAGTTACAAATCTAAATTTAAAAAAATAGAATTTTAGCCTTCATGGAAAAAAAATTATGTTGTATACGGTGAGCATCACTCCTTAAAAATGGTGTTTATTGAAAAAAAACTAGTTTTCGAAGGAGATGCAAAAAGAAGTGCAATTTGATTCCAAATTTTTTGAAAACAATATATTTAGAATTTACAAATTTTTTTTCACAAATCACTAGTTTGCATCATCTTCAAATTCCTCACGGTTTAGCTACTATAGGTGCCCGAAAGTGAAGATTTAGTTAGAAAAAATTAGTTCAGTGTCCAGTTTGGCCAAAAATTGTAAGCTAGTATTGTGGGATCACCCTATTATCTATGGAAACATAATGTCATCATATACGTACCTTCTCCTTTACAAATTTGATGATGATTTATCCCTCTCTTTTGGATACCCTAGCTATACTTATCCATATTTTTAATATGATTGTTATTTCTTTTATGGATACTAGTAGGAATGTGCTTGATGGTAATGATGTCTTACCTTTGAGCATTTTTCCACCATATGGTTCAATTGGTGGCATATTCAATGATGAATACTTGTGATGCACATTCATCCTCTTATGATACCTTCATCAATGATAATTTATGTGACAATTTTACTTCACCCATTATTGTACTTGAAATTGCTATGGCTTGTGATGGATTTCTCTATATATCATCATTCCTATGGCCTATACATTATCATGTCCTAATTTAAATGTTAGGAAATCCCATTTATGGGACTCATTGAGTTGATTAGACCTTAAACCTAAGAATAGATATTAAGTGCCATCCATCATATGATGGTTGGGTTAAAGTGAAATTTGATGGTGTTGATCAGGGCAACCTTGGACCGATAGGAGTAGGATGCATCATTAGAGATCATGAAGGGAATACTCTAGTAAAATTGGCCAAATGTTTAGGGGAGGGAACTAATAACGAAGCAATAATGTAAGCCACATGGCTTGGGATTAATCTCTATAAATGATTGGGCTTTAAGAAAATATATATAGAAGGGGACTTGATGATAAGAATCAACACAATTCGTAGGGAAGCAACACCAAATTAGAAAATCGAAAAAAATTCTCACCCACTTTTTGAGAGAACTTATTCATTTTGAAGATTATAAGGTGACACATGTATATTGGGAGGAAAATGGGATGAAAAAAATATCAAATCTTCCATCAATTGAAATAATGGGCAAGTTAGTGGTTGGATGATGATGAAAGGTGTAGAAGCAAGCATGGAGGATGATCTTGGGACTCCACTAGCTGAGGAGCATTAATTCAAATTTCAGGGATGCCTTTATGACATGGTATAGATGATGGAAGATGGTGTTTAAAATAACTTCATTACATCCTTTCTCTGCATTAACATCCAAGATGGACTTCGGTGGTACCTACAAAATTCTACCTCCTTTGGAATTTTTTCCTTTTGAAAATTTTGAAAATCCTCAAAATTATAAAGGTGAACCATTGGGAAATGGATGCTTTATGATTTAGGTCATAGAACACCACTTTTCCCCAACTATCATTCAAGGATGCCCTAGGATCCCAAACTTGGATTGACTATCAACACAAAGGTGAGTCAATTCTCAACAAGGGAGACCTAGGGAGGTTCATTAGGCTTTGAAGGGTTCACCACCAAGCAAAAGCTTGGAAAATACAACTTAACATTCAACTTAGAAAACCTAGTAATGCAAGCCAAATAATGAGTACAAATGAAAAAATTAAGTAACAGAAAGTTAGGACATGTATGTACCTGGGAATTTTGGAATGTGATAAGGATTTTGGAAATGGAAAAATACTATCAAAATATGCTAGGGAGGACTAAGATTCCCTTATTGTCTTCTTAGTCCCATTGCTATTTTTCAAGGCAAACACAAAATCTTCGGATGTTGGAACCAGATATGAAGGAATCTCTAAAAAATACCTCTAGGAGGACTAAGATTCCCTTACTGTCTTCCTAGCCCCGATATGAATTTCTACAATTTCGAAAGATGATCCTGAGGTCCAAGGCTTGCACTTCATTCCTCTCAGATCTCAGGTCCTAAAACTTCCATATCTGGTCTGTAGGTGACTTTCCATGAAGATGACAACTTTACAATGCAACTTGCAACTTTGTGACTTTGCACTCCAAATGATCTTCAACCCAAATCTACAAACACAAACACACAAGAGAATAAAAAGTTATTGATTGTTAGTAAATGAGGGTTTTCCTTGGTCAAACCCCTTATTGGTAATTAAACCTTGGAATGAAATGGAATAATGAAGGGAAATGATGAATGAACAAAGTGATATGTTGCAATTCACCAAACCCTTGTTATGAAATCTACAAACTTGCGTGAAGTGGCTAGCTTGAATGTAGATATTGACTTGACTTGAATTTCTTGCTTGAATCAAAATCCTACATCACAAATGTTAGCTCAAAAACTGACATGATGAAAGAATATATTTGACATGATGCTTGAATCTTGATGATGGCTCTAAATGATTGATGAATTGCTCTTGAATGCTCTTTTGATCACAAACTTACCGTAGGAATGCTCTCATCAACTTGCTAGGTGAGAAATGAGTGAAAGAACCTTGTATTTATACTTATCCATGCTTAATATCCCAAAATTACACCACACCAAGCCGATATATGAATTCATTAATTAAAGGAGGCTAAATCCTACCAAGATTTGAACTTAAATCCTAAAAATAACTAGAGGGGGGCTAAGATGCTCTAGGTGGCGTCTTAGTCCCGAGGCTTGAAACTCGGGGCACAAACTCCAAAAAGGGGCCCTTTTAAGGTGCCTTTGAAATTAGGGTCCCAAGACCTTTGGAGGACAAAGACGCCCTAGGTGTCTTATTAGTCCCA
>VDFB02281492.1:981830445-981899355 GCA_007258455.2 Sequoia sempervirens
TGGGTAGCATCTATAGTCTATTTGCTCATAGATGTCATGGAATTCAATGCTTAAGTGTTGGAATTGGCATAATGTTTCTCTCAAACCATCGACATTTGACATTACCCTATCCCTGCAAGCTTTAATGATATTTGACATAATATGTGGGTCATCTATATTGATTTTGCATGTGATTAATGAATGTTTCTTAGAGTGGTTATTGATGTGCAATTATTATGCGTACTAACCTTGACATGTAGATTTAATACACCAAGTTAAGGAAGATGCCACCAGTTGGGCATGCGCCATAACGTCCAGTTGAAAAATCGCTCCAAGTCAAAGGCAACCGACAACAAAGATTATTAATGCAATTGCATGTAACTTCCTTGCAATGAATCTTAATGATTGAGCATGCACAAGTGTTACTGCTTTGTTGGATCTATGCTTGACTTGCATGTATGACCAAATTCCTTGAATGTGTAATTTCCATCGCTCCATTTTCCCCTATTTTCCCTAAATGGCGTCCTCCTAGTTGTGGAGTTGACTGCCTTTTTTAGCAGTAGTATAAATAATAATTAGATGCTCCTTCTTCAAGAAAAAAAAGGATGTTGCACAATTTTACATTGTACTCTCATTTTCAGCAATATAGATACATTACTCTTTGTATGCATGATTTATAGAGAATAAAATAAAGTTTTGAGTTTGAGCATCTGAGTTCTTGTTAGTTTAGAGGATACTTATCCAAGGGTGCCCACTTGGTGAGTAATCTATCTTCTTAGTTTAACATTAGCTTAGTGTTACTTGTTGTTTGATACTTAGTTTAAAATTTGGCATTGACTGTTCTTGCAGCCACTAGAAGTCCATTCTGTGTCTATTCCTACAGCCAAAGCAAATAGAGTAGTTTCCTATTTGTTGCTTAGATCTTTATTATTGTGCATATTTCAGCTTGGTATAGTTGTTGATTGATGTTCAAAATTTACTTTATTTCCTTTCAAACAATTTACTTTCAGTATTGTGTTTCTTAGCTGTAGTATGCAATGACTACTTGAGCCCCTAGTGCACATACAGTGCTGAACCATTTCAAGTTCATGTCCTTGGGTTGACAAGTTAAATGCACCTTCATGATGATTGAATGGCTATTCAGGTTCGATGTCCAGTCTCTGAATCATGGTTGTAAAGGCCTAGTTGTGAAATCATTATAGGAGGCCAACATTTGGCCTCCTACAATGATTTCACAACTAGTCCTTTACGACCATGATTCAAAGATTGGACATCTATCTTGAATAGCCATCCAATCATCATGAAGGTGCATTTAACTTGTCAACCCAAGGACATGAACTTGAAATGGGTAAACATTGTATGTGCACTAGGGGTTCAAGTAGTCATTACATACTACAACTAAGAAAAGTAAATTTTAAACATCAATCAAAAAATATACTAAGCTGAAATATGCGCAGGAATAAAGATTTGAGCAACAAATAGGAAACTACTTTGGCTGCAGAAACAGACACAAAATGGACTTCTAGTGGCTGTAGGAATAGTCAATGCCAGATTTTAAACTAATTATCAAACAAAAAGTAACACTAAGTTAATGCTAAACTAAGAAGACATATTACTCACCAAGTGGGCCCTGTTGGATAAGTATCCTCTAAACTAACAAGAACTCAGATGCTCAAACTCAAAACTTTATTTTATTCACTGTAAATCATGCATACAAAGAGTAATGTATCTGTATTGTCAAAAATGAGAGTACAATGTAAAATTGTGCAACCTCCTTTTTTTTAAGGAGCATCCAATTATTATTTATACTACTACTAAACAAGGTAGTCAACTCCATGATTGGGAGGACACCATTTAGGGAAACATGGGAAAATGGAGTGACAACGGTTACGCGTGCAGAGAATCTGGTCAGACATGCGAGTCAAGCGCAGATCCATCACAATAGTAATGCCCGTGCATGCTTGATCATTAAGATCCACTACAAGGTGGTTACGTTCAGTTGCATGAAGAATCTTTGCTACCGGCTGCCTTTGACTTGGAGCGATTTCTCAGCTAGACATTATGGTGCATGCCCAACTAGTGGCGTCTTCCTTAACTTGGTGTATTAAATCTACATGTCAAGGTTAGTACGCATAATAACTGCATATCAATAACCACTCTAAGAAACATTCATTAATCACATGCAAAATCAATATAGATGACCCACATATTATGCCAAATATCATTAAAGCTTGCAGGGATAGGGTAATGTCAAATGTTGATGGTTTGAGAGAAACATTATGCCAATTCCAACACTTGCATTAAAGTCTATGACATCTATGAGAAAATAGACTATAGATTCTACCCAAAACTATACCAAAAACTAGGCTCATCACTCCCCCCAACCTAACGTCTTGTTGGTCCTCTAGCAAGGGAAGAGTTTTTCTTCTGCCGGGTCAAAGCTCTGAAATTTGCAACTAAGAGTTGTCCAACATAAATGGTTGTAGTGCGTGAGTTAAGATCCCAATAGAATCCTCCCAATATGTCAAACCTATTCCATCTCTGGTTTTTTGCAGCAATGTCACTCTGGTAGAATTTGAAATTTGGCATAGGCCACATAAGCATGGGTGGCTGAAAAGTCAGGGGAAGCCAATGTCATCCCTAAGTTCTCCCAATTTGAATATTTCTCTCAATTCTTTTTAATGTTGCGACATAATTGTGGATGGAATGAGGCCAAATCACACAAGCATTGTTATCTCCAAATATTACAACCCCACCATCATACTTCTCTAGACTTACAAATTTTCTTTTGTCACCAGTCATATGATGTGAGCATCCATTTTCAATGCCCACTCATCCTTTTCTTCAATTCGGGTTGCAAGAGCTTTCTCAACTTTAGTAGATTTAGTAGCCACCAGACTATTTTCCTTGATAGAAATGAAAACCCAATCATCTTCATTTCCATTTTCTTTATGAGATTCTTCATTAGTCACACCTTCTTCAACAAAATAACATTTCTTTTGAAATCTAGGTTTGTAAGGATTAGATCTAGGAACTCTTTCAGGACACCTTGATACAAAATGACCTATTTTATTGCAAGAAAAATATTTGATAGGAAACTTTCCTTTATACTTACCTTGTCCTCTACCTTCTTTCTTTATAATCAGTGCTTCCAACTCTTCTACTTCTCTTTCTTCTTCTTCAAGTTGTTTCATTTCTTCCTCATACTTGAATGTCTTTCTAGAACTCACTCTCGGATCATATCTTTGCTTGTTTCTTCCAAATACATTAGCCTTAAATGCAGTTTCAGTCTTGGGAACAAATTCACCAAATTCGCTCAACTCAAAGGCAACAAGTTTACCAATCAGTGTATCCCTTGTCACATTCATCAATGATATGGTTTCTTCAATAACATGAGCCTTTTCTTTGTAGGAGGGAGGCAATGACTAAGCACTTTACCCACAATTTCTTCCTCATCCAAGGTACCACCGACACATCTAATGCCCATCACTATTTTGTTTACTCTTTGCATTAAAGAACTATTTTCATCTTCACCCATCTTCAATTTTTCATACTTTCCTTTCAAACATTGTAGCTTAGCCATCTTCACATGTACATCTCCTTCATATAAAGTTTCCAACTTCGTCCACATCTCATGAGTTGTCTTCAAACCTATCACATTTGTCATTTCCGAATCTGTTAGAGAACTCAAAAAAGCTTCCATAGCCCTGACATTATTCTTAGCCTCTTTAATCTCATCAGCAGTGGAAGGACCATTCTGAGGAATAACATATCTGTTCTTTGTAATCTTCCAGAAGGGTTCACCAATACACTTCAAATGACACTCCATCCTAGTTTTCCACAATGAGTAGTTTGTTCCATTGAATCTAGGACTCTCCTTCTTGTATGATGCCATCTCAGATCACCTCAAGCTTTTAAACTTCTTCAGAGGAACCTACTCTGATACCAATTATTGGAAAAACAAGGATAAAAAACTAAGAGGGGGGGGTGAATCAGTTGTCACAAAATATTTAAACTTTTCAAACTTTACTTAACTTAATCTCAGATCTGATGAATGAACAATAAACCATAAACAATCAACACATCAAAAACACAGAGAACACCAATATTTTTTTTGTGGAAACCCTGTGAGGGGAAAAACCACAGTTGATGTTAGTCCACAATATTATACCCTGTTAAAAGTATAAGAAAGGTAATGGGAATGCACATGCATTCAGGCACACTACTTAGAGCTCACTACTCAAATACAAGAGGGCTCATTTCCCAACAATACAAAATAATACAGATTAGATCCGCAGGGTATGAACTGAGAAAATAGCTTCTTCACAAGCCTGATTATAGTTCCAGTTAAGCACATAAAACCTTCTTCACACTTCGCTCAAAATTCTTCTCACTCTGCTCTGTAATTGAATGATTAGAACACTATTTGCACATCTGCACTTTCTCTGGCATAAATTCGCTCTTATGCACATTAACTTCACTCAAACAATCACTCTTATATATTTGCAACATGGAATTACATCAACAACCTTGTCGACCAAAAATATAAAACATATTTACAATGTCGGCCCAAATTTACAAATAAATTTTCAATGTGGATCAAACACTATCGACTAATATCATGATGAGACCCAAAACAATATCCTTGAGTGCACCAAACATTCAAATTTAAATCTTCAAGGATCTGCAGCACGTTATAATCATCATGTCAGCCAAGAACATGAAAACCCAAACATACAGAGAAAAATTTTCGAGCACGAGCACACCGATCAACGTGAATGTACAAAAAGAATAGAGAATGATCTAGAAGCATCCAAAAACAACAAGAACTAACAAATAAATATCCACAACAACAAAAATTACTAGAATCACATAAACTTCAATTAGGAACACTGACAAAACCCACAGAAATACTATAAGAACACAACTGTTCATAGCATGATCAAATATTCATGCAGACCTCTGAAACTTCCAGTAGATGAACTAGATAATCTCAATAATAAACCCTTTAGACCACAACAACTGATCTTCAACGTCCAGAACAAGACACCTTCTTAACCTTCACTATTCCACTGGCAACCTAAAACTCTCCTTTAACAATTTTCTCAATATCCTTGACATATACAACCTTCAAAATAATAATGCTAATAGTGTTGACATCAATGACAACCACATATCAACAACACAACCACAACATCCAACATTCCTTGACACCTAAAATCCTAGAAAATAGGGCAAGGACACTCATGACCTATGCATGAGTGTCCACCTATTTTGGCTCTAAATTCAAATATGTTGGTGTTGGAAATTTAATATTTGCAATTCAATTGTCTAAAGATGACTATCAAGATTTATTTTTTGGGAAATTGAATAAATACTTATAAATACCTAGTTATTGCATCATTTCAAATCTAACAAGAGAAAACTAGCAAGATGTGATCATTAAGAGCAACTACTATCATCAAGAACAAGTCAAGAGCAATGTTTTCAAAGCTTTATTGCAACAATTCAAGATCCTAACATCATGTCCAATTCTATGTGAGTTTATGTGTGTTCATATTGTTATTGTTTTGTGAAGATTGACACTTTTGTAGGTCTCCAAAGCATTCAAGCATTCAAGAAAGTAATATCAATACCTTGAGGTGATGTGCATGACTTCAGTCCTTCAAGGAAGCTATTGAAGGGTGGTGAGTTGCATCGCTTTGTGATTTCATCATTCCTTCCTATTCATTATCCATTTTATCATTGACAATGCTATTGTGGAAGTGGAAACACTTACATAGGGTTTGATTGGGGCAAGCCCCTAAAATGGCCCAACATTTCTTCTCTTTGTGAATGTACAAATTTCAAGTTGAAGAATATTGAAGAGGTGTTGAAGACAAATTATTCATTGTTGCATTTGTTGTCATACCTCTTGTCAGGTCACATAAACTTGGTTATAGAAATATCTAGAAGTGTTCTGATAGATATGAAGGCAATAATCTAAAGCTTAGATCCGACATTAGAGGACCCTAAAAACAAATCCCAAAAAGCATACAAGGACACTCACACCCTAGGAATTTGTGTCCTCCATTTTCTACCCTAGATTTGAATCATAGGTGCACAGTGTCTTGCTTTGCTCATTTCTATTGTTTGAATTTGTCTATGAACTTTTATACTTTTTGTATTTGCATCAAAACAACAAATTACATTGTTAGCTTAGTTGGATCATTGTATTTCATTATTAGAACATTTATAGATTTGGTTAAGGGATGGTTGACTCATCTATTAGGTTGTAATTCAATCTCATACCTTATCCAAATCCATTAAAACCTCATTCCATCCTTGCATTTAAATCCATTACATTTTCCCCTCTTTTCATAGAAATCCTCCTTTCATGAAATTTGGGAAAGGTGTCAAACCCTAACGTGAAAAATAAAAGGTTTCCCTTTCTCGCCATTTCAAGCAGCAACTTTAGATTTCCAAATTTAAAGATTGAGTTTATTCCACCTTGGTTAACTAAACTTATAATTTCAATTAACATTGAGACTAGGAAAGAGGGTGATTAGAGGAAGGAGCTACATGTAGATATCTTTAAGGGGGGATAACTAGATGTTACAAGCATTAAGTCATCTTCATTCTTTAAAAAAAATGCATGAAAATATGGGGATATAAAACTAGAGAGTTCAAGAGGAACAAGATGTTGAATAATAAGAATTGGTTGCTTGTTAGAGGGGGACAAGTTGAATTGGGTTTTGAGATGTTGCTAAGATTTCCAATTAAAGATGGTTAGTTTGCATAGATCTTAGAACACCTAGACCCCTTTTCTAAAGAGGCAATTACCTTGAAATCTATTAATTATGCCTAAAGGTTTGTCATCATGTTGAATGAGACAATTCCACCAAATAGAAGTAGCAAAGCTAGGACCATGACTAAGAGATTGGTCATACCAAGTTAGCTTTTTGAGGTAGTTTACAAAGCGTTCCAAATGGTGCTAAAGGGACTAGAACCATGAGTTTATATAATTAAGTAAGAAGGATCTTGTTATTCCGATTAACCATGTCCCAAGGGTAGCCAAAAAATCAAAGTAAATGTAGAATCACACCAAATTTTTCTATGGATCATCCCCTCCAATACCCTAAAAATCCATTTAGCAGTTAGGAAAACACCTTGAATGTATGAATCAATGGTTTCCAAACACCTTTTGTCTTTTAGTTGAATGAAATTTAACCAATATGTGGAGAGAAAGCCTTTTTTGTTGCCCTGTTTGGCCCATAAGAAGCTCCTAATAAGCTAGTTAGTCGATTATAGCAACTTTTAGAAGAGAGCAACAAGAAGAAATATAAACATGTCTAGCTAGAAGAATTTTGATACCTACCTAGATGTGACCAACCATAAAGAATTAGTTAGTCTAATTCAAAATTTTACCTTTGATTTTGTTTAGGAATCCATTTCCACATTTCTTAGAGGGATACACCAATTTTGAAGGGGATACCAAGGTACCTAGTGATGGTGGCACACTTCACTTCTCAACACTCGCTTGGGATCCATGCTAGATGAGGGTTGAGGTGGGTCATTATTAACTCAATTTTATGCATGGATAGCTTAGAGCCTGAGAAGGTACAAAAAATATAATATATCAAATTGTATATGACACATTATTAGTCAAATTTTAAATAACAACACACTATCATTAGTGAAATGCAAGTTAAGGGCTTAGCATTTCCTAGTAGAGTAATACCATGGATAAGCTTAGTGGAAAATGCATGCTAGAATAGATAACCAAGAGAATTAACTACTAATTAAATATTTAGTATAAATATCTTGAATAAATTTAACTAAAATGATAAGATATATCAATATAATTATAATGGTTAATACCTATGACATTTCCTATTTAGTTTTGTGTCCACTTCAGTGGAATGTTTTCAATATAGTTATATATTGATAAGTGGCACTCTCTCATGTTAGGTTTATATTATCTACTCATCCATATCCATCCCTATTTCCTCTCAACTATGCATTCCCACACATTTTTCATTTACTCATTTTATTGCATCCTATTTGTGCATAACTCAATAAAATTGCTCCCTACCTCAATATTATCATTTCACTAGCCAAATTCATTTTCTTGCCACTTAGGATCAATCTTACAATATGCAAAAATGAACCTAAAATATTTTTTAACTTAAATTCCAACTTTCTTGCCCCTTCCTATTAGTTTTGATTATAAGGGAAAAACAAGTTTTGAAGGGACCTGAAACCCTTTACAACTAAACAGACAAAAAACTGCTCAAAGATAATAAAAAAAAACATTGAACTATTAGTAGCAACCAACAACAAAACAACAATAGAAAAACATAGACACAAAAGAAAAAGACAAAAACAAAGAAAAAAACATAAAGGGACACTATTTCATGCTCTTTAAGGTGTTAGTCACCTCAAGTTCCTGGTTTCGGTGCAGTTTGACCATATCCATCAGTTCTTTCTTCTCCTCCTCAAAGTTTTTCCTCAAGTTCCCCTTCCCTCTTGTAGTGGGGCCTTTAGCTTCATCCTTTCCAACCTTCTTTCCCTTTCCCTTTGAAACTTGGTCCTTCTCCATCAGCTCGACAAAGTAAAGATGATCTTCTCTTAGCTCACTTATTTTACAAAATAGGACCTCCAGTGATTCAACACTGTTCTTGACTGAAATGTGGCTTACTTGCAACAACTTCTTGATGTTTGTGTTGGTATCATTAATCTTAGCCTCCATTTCAAAGATGCACTACTCACATAAGGACTTGAAGTTTGTAAAGGAACACTCTAAGTCCACAAGTATTTCAATCAAAATATCTAAGGAAGTACCCTTCGACATATTTTGCACATTCTCTTTCAGGCCCCTGATCTTGATATTCACCCCATTAAATTCCTATAGAGTCCACTTCGCCAGCTTGAATGTACCAATAGCCCCTGCACGAGCCATGTCAAGGAGCTCAAACATTGAAGTGGTATCATCATTTAGGTACAAGAAATCCCCAGAAAGCGGGTTTACCTTAAGTGGCTTTGACTTGCTAGGACTCAGATTAACCTCCTCCTCATGCCCAGTATTCCCACTAGAAAGCTCTACACTGGACGTTTATCAAATAGGGGAATCATCAATTTTAATAGCCTTCTCCTCAGCCCCCTTCTCCTTATATTGGTCCTTGGTACCCTTCAAAACATCATTTGACACCTATTTTTTCAACTTAGCAATACACTTGGAAGCCCTTCTAGGCCTTTCCTTGGCATACTTGTCCCTGATATTATCGTGCACACCCTCCTCCTTACAACCCTCTGGAGCAAAATCTTCCCATTAAACAAAAAATTTCCCTTAGATCTCGAACCCCCAGAAACAACATCCATGTCGTTGCCAACAGACTGGGACTCTGACTCTTGTAGAACAATCTTCTTAGCAACATATTTCCCCTTGGGGTTCCCCTTCTTTCTCTTCTTAGAAGGGGTAGTTGCAGGGGATGAGGACCCACCCTCGTCCTCTTCATTCCATTCCTCCTCACCAGCTGCACTGGTATTCGAACTAGTTGAAAGGGAAACATCACTGATAGCCTTTTCCTTTCCCTTAATTGTTTTAGTAGGGATGAGGGCTCTCACATGCTCCATTATGAGCAGTATGAGGCCCTCATGTAGAATTGGCACCCTCCTATTTCCCAAATGAGCATACACTAACACCTCCAATGAAGACAAAAGAAAGAAAGGGAATGAAATATATAACCCATGTCTAAAATGATTCAACAAAGTGAAATGGTGGCCTAAAATTGCAGTAAACTAGTCATCTAGGGTAACATACCACATGATGACCTCCGTAATATCAGCCCAAATTTTCTTCAGAGATTTCCATTTGTAGCCCCAAGATGGCATCTTAATTATCTTTTTTCATTCATCATCTTTAAAGAATTGGTCCATGGTGTCCTCATTGCTCTTCCTCTCCTTGAAGAATTTGTGACCCACCAATGAAAAACCAGTAATGGCAGCTATAAACTCCTCATTAATCACAAACTCCATTTCTTTAACCTATAACTTACGATTATGCCAATAGGAGACAAATTCCACCGAAGCCTTGGGATCATGGCCATGAAGCCTTTCCAAGATAGGCATGAAATTACCATGCTCGAGAATCCTCCAAGTTTTACGGTCCTTCCTCCACCTTGCATAGGAATGGGGCTCGATCCTACTACAGTAAACCCCCATGTTCACAATCACCATAAACAAAAACCCTCTAAAAGAGACGGTTGTTTGAGAGCCAAGAAGCCAAGGAACACCCATAAAGCATGTGATTACAATGCAGGTAATAATGGTAATATCAAGCCAACAAATAAGCTCACCCAGATCCATCTTTTAGTAATAATACCTTAGCATCCTTGGGAAGGAGGGAGTACTCCTCCCATGCCTTAAAATCATTAATTTTGATAGCCTCATTAGCAAATAAATATGCCAATGAGTTTCCCTCTCTATAGATATGAGTGACACGAGTTTCCTCACAAGATCTAAGCATCATTATAGCATCCTTGATCAACTAATCAATTATCTATCTAGGATTCTAGATACCACACAAATAGTTAATGATGTTTAGTGAATCTCCCTCCACCCAAAGCTTAGAGTATCCCTTGTACAAAGTAAACTTAATGCTGATGAACGTAGCCTCGACTTCTGCATGGCGATTAGTCTAGTTTCCCAATGGGAGTGCCACCACACCCAAGAACTTGTCAATATCATTCCTCAACACCCTCCCACAACCTGTAGGCCTAGGGTTGCCCTTGGCTGCCCCATAAAAATTAATCTTAACCCACCTTGGGGATGTGGGCTTCCACTTAGTACTCAATCTAGCATTGATGTTGGACTTAACAACTTCTGACGACAAAAAAGAGATCTTCCAATTAGTAGTTACTAATAAATCATACCCAACCAGGCAAGAGGACGTAGCACAACACAAAGAGTCAAAGCCATGAAGAGAAAAAAATTCTAAAATATCCCAACAAATTTTGATAAAAACACTTTCCACCTTGAGTTTAGATTCCTAGAAAATTCAATTATTTCATTCTTTCCAAATGCCCCAAGCAATGTGTGGGGCTATGAGATCCCAAAGCCTACGAAGAATGGGAGAAGAAGAAGGGAACTTGCACTAATCCAAAAAGCTACTAAGAGAGCTCAGGAAAACCCAATCCAAATTCCAAAGGGCGAGAAAATTGCTCCAGATGAGAGAAGAAAATTTACAACCAAGGAAGAGGTGAAAGGCACTCTCCACATCGGATTCACAAAGTGCACATTTATTGGGAACCTTAAATCCCCTTCTAAAAATATTATCCTGAGTCAACACTTTGCTTTGCATTAGAAGCCAGAAGAAGACATTGACCTTAGGGATTAGAAACTTGTTCTATAATTTCCCCCAAGAATGATAGGGGCCAGGTTTCTCCAAAGAATTGACAAAGACCAAGGCCACAAAAAATTACCATTAGCACAAGGGGCCCAAATCACATGATCAGGTCTTGGAAATTGGGGAAACTTGGTGTTAGCAAGGAACTCTCAAAGAACAATCAATGAAGGGTCCCATACCTAAAATTCCTTCCATCCACCATTCTGGATATAGCCCGCCACCATGTTACCAAATAGGTGTTTGCAAACAACAACAATAGGAGGGGCCCATGGGAAATTGATTAGAGGCTCATTATCACACCAAACATCTTCCCAAAATAGAATCCTAGAACCATCACCCAACAACCACTTAACACCTTTAGCAATAAGGTACTTACAGGGGATGATACTTTTCTAGAAACAAGAGACCAAGGGGATAGCATCAGAAACCATCTCCCAAGGTCTCCCCACTCCAAAAATGTATTTATTTTTGACCAAAGAGGACTAACCCACCTCCCTATTGAGGAGTCTCCAAATTTTCTTTGAAAGTAAAGCCTTGTTGAAAGATATTATATTTCTCATGCCCAGACCACCCCAATTCTTTGGCCTACACACCAGGTCTCATGCAACAAGGGGAATTATGGCTTTAGCTTCAACCCCCGACCACAAAAATATTCTCATAATATGCTCCATTTTCTCTTCAAATTTTGCAGGAATCCTGAATAAATTCATGGCATATAGGGGAAGATTCTAAAGAGTAGATGAGATTATTTGCACTTTCCCAACCTGACTGAGAAGCACTCCCTTCCAACTAGCCAGCTTCCTATTAAACTTGTCTAGAAGCCCAAGCCAAAAAGAATCTGGGATCTTAGAAACACACAAGGGAAGACCCAAGTAAGTTGACGATAAATCACCTCGATTGCTAGATAACATCCTTGCTAACTTCAATTGGAGAAACTCTGAGGTATTGAGGAAGAAAACTTGACTCTTGGAGAAATTAACATGCTACCTAGAAGCCTTCTCATATCCCTCTATTTGCACCTTAACAACCATGACTTCACGAATAGAAGAATCACCCATCAAGATTGTATCATCAACAAATTGTTGATGAGTAATAGGCTCACATTTGGAAGAAGGGGTTAGACCCCTCAAGGAGCCATAAATTAATGCCTTATGAATATTCCAACCAAGAACCTCTGCCATCAAAATGAACAATAGCGGAGAGATAGGGTCCACTTGCCTCAAACCATGTGAGCTCCAGAAAAATGGAGAGGGAGATCCATTCACAATAACAACAAAAGAGGGAGTTGAGATAAGTTGTTCCACAAGTTGCAAAAACTTCTGGAAAAAACCAAAGTGAGCCATAACTACCAACTAACCTTGTCATAAGCCTTGAGAAGATCCAGCTTAAGGAAAAAACCCAACTTCTTATTAGCATTAAGAGAGTTGGCTAGCTCATGAACTGTAATGATAGAATCCAATATTTGTCAATCCCTAACAAAACCACTATGATGTTTGGAAATAAGATTAGGAAGAATCCTCCAGAGTCTGGTAGACAACACCTTAGAAAAGATCTTGTAAATAGAATCACAGAGACTGATGGTCTAAAATCCCCAAAGCCATTAGCATTAGCAATCTTGGAAATCAAAACAATGAAAGTCACATTCAATTCTTTAAGCAATCTTCTAGAGCCAAAAAACTCCTTGGTTGTATTAATAACATCCTCCACCACAACATCCCAACAAGATTGAAAGAACATAAAAGGGAATCCATCAGGCCCAAGGGCCTTGTTACCTTCAAAGGAAAACACTACCTCCTTGATCTCATTTGAGGTAGGAATATCAACTAGATTCCTATTTAGATGCTCCAGAACAAGCTAAGGGATGACTTCCAGCAAAGACTCCACACAATGTTGGTCCCAAACTAAGTCATCCCTAAGAAGATGCTCAAAAAAACCAGCAACAACTCTCCTAATAGCCTCATCATCAGTCAATAGCGACCCATCAGCCATGATGGAAGATATCCTATTAGACGACTTATGCTTGAGGGAAGTAAAATGAAGAAAATTAGAATTTTGATCCCCAGACTTGAGCCAAATTGCACAAGATCTCTGCCTCCAAAAATCCTCCTCCTTTGCAACAATGTCATGAAGTTGCGCCAAGAGAGAGTCTTCCCGCAATTGAAGCTCCTTCATTAGGCCCTTAGATTGGATTTCCTCCTGAACAAGATCCAAACGTTGGATGAGAGACTTCTTAGAGTTAAAGATGTGACCAAAAGAATCCCTGTTCCTCTTTTTAATATTTCTCTTCACATTAGCCAGTTTCTTAGCAACTTTGAACATTGCACTACCATCAATGTGCACTTGCCACCAAATCCTAATACAATCCATGAATATGGAGTCTCGCAACCACATAGCTTCAAAATGAAAAAGGAAATCATTTTCTACCACCAACCTTGTCAACCACAAAAGAGATGGGGAAGTGATTCGAATCACACCTCATGATCGAAGAGAGAGAACAAGCAAAGTCTGCAAACCATGAGGCTGAAGCAAGAGCACAATCCAATCTGACTTGGATATTATCAGAACCAACTCTCTTATTAGAACAAGTGAACCTAGATCATGTCAAATCCACATCGATGAGAGAATTATCATCAATAAACATTCTCAACTCTAGGCGGCTATCAGGGTAGACTTGTGAGCCACCCAACTTCTCATTATCAAACAGGGGAGTATTGAAATCTCCTGTGATCAGCCAAGGGGAATTTAGGAAAGCAGCACGTAAAGAACCAAACTCATCCCAAATCTTCTTCCTAGCCCTTTTCAGGTTAGGATCATAAATATTAGAAATAACCCAAGAGGAATTATCCAGAAGATGGACAAATCTAGTGTCCACATGATTGAAACCATCCACAATCAGAATACCTTTAACCAATCTAGAGTTCCAAAATGTAGCTAGGCCACCCGAGGCACCTTCAGAGCTAACCCCATGAAAGCCACAATCTTTGAAAAATTAGTTCTTCAAAGCATCCAATTTGTCAACTTACATTTTAGATTCTTGAATTAACAATTATCCAATTTTTGATCTTGAATAAGGTTCTTCAGGAGGTCATGCTTATGCACATTTTTTAACCCCTTAATATTCCAAGAAATGATCTTCATTTACACGAGGAGGGGGTGGTCTTTGAGCACAAGTCAAAAAGGGTCTTTTGTACACCCTCCGCAATATATTTCTTACAATCCCACTCCCTGCTTTTCTATAAGGAGGGCCTCCCCTGACCCCAATGTTCAGAGCCACAATCTGATTTTTTCCTTCTTGTGGTAACCCCTTTGTGAGTCTGAGGAGGGCAGAAGAGTTCTTTTTTCTACCCCTCACCGGGATATAGCCTTCATCTTCCTTATTCATAGTATTCGCAACCACCAAAGCTCCCTCCCTTCCCACAAGACCAAAAGCACAATCTAGGGGAGACGAAGGAGTAACATTCAACTCCAGAATAACACATTTAGGGGAGCAAAAAGTATCTAAAACATGGTCTACATCAATATCCTCAGAATGAAGAGCCACCTCATTCTCAATCCCCTTGGCCTCCTCACCCATAGGGGATTATGGAACAACTAGAGCCCTAACATTGTCTTCAACCACCGAAGCATTACCAACACCAGAATCACCCTGCTCTTGAGGAGCAGAGGACCCCTTTTCCTCCTTGACCTTCTAGACCTTAGATTGGGTCATAGACTTAGGAGGAACCACCTTGGCAAGGTAATCCTTGGCCCAATGTCTTATTTTTTTCACTTGAGCACGCAAATAGGAAAGACTCAAAAACAACTTATTGTTTCCAACAACCCACCTTTGAGCTTAGCTGAAAGAAGTTAGGCAACACAACATCTTGATCAATCATAACACAAAGCCTGACAACAATCAAGTGCCTTCTAGAAAGAGTAGCCTCATTAATGGAAACTAACCGCTTGAAAGAGTTGGCAACAAATTTTAAAAACCTCTTCATCTCAGTATTCCAACGGTAGGTTAGGCAGCTTAACCCAAACAAGAGTAGAATGGAAGAGGCACTTCAAAAGATCGATACTAGGCTCCCACAGGTGCAAAACCAAGGTCAGACGACCAAAGGCCCATGACCCCTTTGAGAAGACCAACTGTTAGGGTTAGAGATGGCAGATATCTAACAATTAAATGCAGATTTAAATAATAAATAGAGAAACTAAAACACACACAGAATAAATCATAACACAGATAATTTAACGTGGTTCACCCAATCCGGGCTACATCCACCAAACCGTAGCCATCCAATACTTTTATTATCCAGTGTAAAACCTATTACAATCTTGCGAATAATCGTGTTTTTCCTCATCATACTAAAATACCCATCCGAACCCCTTTTTAACAAGCTTAGAAGCTTCCAGATTTTTGGGTTCTACAAAATCGGATTTTTCTTTTTTCATTGATTTTTCCCTTTTTTGGTGATCACGCGAAAAAGTAGGAAGAAATTTTTCTTTGCCGCCCCAAACCGCCGGGGCCCGACCCGGCCCCAGACCCCGGCAAGGATAGGGGGCTAGGGTGTACAGTATACCATGGGCTATACAATATAGCATGATCAGTCGCCACATACCAACAATCTCCCACTTGGAGATTGATTATGGATGACACTACTGCAATTACAGCTCCCACTGGAAATAAGTACCTTAGACCCTACTGCTCTATTATACTTGAATTCAACCTTGAAGACCAACCGAAGTTGAAGAGGAGCTTAGCTTCTCCCTTGTCACCGCCTTTGTAAACATATCCACTAGATTGACATTTGTATATATCTTGTCCAGCTTAACATGTCCATCCTCCAACACTGACCGAATGAAATGATATCTCAACTGGATGTGTTTTGTTTTAGAATGCAGAGCAGAATTCTTTGCAAGATGTATAACACTCTAGCTGTCAAAACAAGTAATTTCTAGCCTGTTGTTTGCCCAACTCATCCATGAAAAGTTGCAGCCATATCATCTCCTTTGTCACCTCTGTTGCAGCAACATACTCTGCCTCTATGGTGGATAAAGCAACCACCTTTTGCAATCGAGAAATCCAACTCACTGCTGTCCCACCAACTGTAAATACATAACCTGTGGTACTCCGCCTAGTATCTATATCCCCTGCTAAATCTGAGTCAACATAGCCTTTTAAATCAGTATTAGAGCCCCCAAAACATAAACAATTATTGGATGTACCTCTAAAATACCTAAGAATCCATTTTACTGCATTCCAATGCTTAACTCCGGGATGACTCAAATACCTACTAACAACTCTACAGCATGTGCAATATCTGGTCTTGTGCATACCATGGCATACATCAAACTACCTATAGCTGAAGCATATGGTACCTTGGACATTTTTTCTTCCTCCTCTTGTGTCTTTGGACACATATCCTTAGTCAATTTAACATGACTAGGCAAAGGTGTGCTGACAGCTTTTGCATTCTCCATATGAAATCTTTGCAACACCTTTTCAAAATAATTAGCCTGAGATAAAAACAATTTTCTGTTTTTCCAATCTCTACAAATTTTCATACCAAGGATTTGTTTTGCTACCCCCAAATCCTTCATAGCAAAAGAATTTGCTAACAGTTGTTTCAACTCTCTTATGTGACCCATGTTAGACCCAGCTACAAGCATGTCATCAACATATAAACACAAAATAATGTAGCTGTCATTATCCAACCTCTTAAAATAAACACAATGGTCAGAATTACACCGGTTGTAGCCTTGCTTAGCCATAAAACTATCAAATTTTAAGTACCATTGCCGAGGTGCTTGCTTCAAGCCATATAAACTTTTCTTCAATCTGCACACTAGTTTCTCCTTACCTTTGACCTCAAATCTTTGTGGCTGGTCCATATATATTTCCTCTTCCAAATCACCATGGACAAAGGCTGTTTTAACATCAAGGTGTTCTAAATGCAAATCTTCAGCAGCCACAATACTTAAAACAATACGAATAGAAGTCATTTTAACAACAGGAGAAAAAATCTCATCAAAATCAATACCCTGTTTCTGTGCAAATCCCTTTACAACTAATCTGGCTTTAAATCTTTTCTTACCTCCATCCTCCTCTTTCAGCCTATAAATCCATTTGTTTGGTAAAGACTTTTTACCTGCGCTTGCATAAATCCCAAGTCTGATTTTCCAGCAAGGAGTCCATTTCTTCTTTCATTCCATGCTCCCACTGAACCTTGGTATCCACCTGCATAGCTTCATCATAATATCCTGGTTCACCAGCATCAGTTAACAAAATAGTAAACAAAGAGGGAGAGAATCTTTCTGGAGGTCTACTTAACCTTGAAGGCGTCTAACAAGAGTTTGTGGTATTTGTTGTTGCTGTTGTTGCCCAACATGAGGAACTAGCTGAAACATCATTGTTGGGAATATCATCCAACACTACATAATCATTTTCTTTCTTCTCATGTTGCGCAACAGATCTTTGTACAACACTTTCTCATTGAATATGACATCCCTGCTTCTCACAATTTTTGATTTTCAAAATCCAAAGCCTATAACCAAATTCATCAATGCCATATCCAACAAATACACATTTCTTTTATTTTGCATCAAGCTTGGTTCTATTTTCAGAATCTACATGTGCAAATGCTTCACAAATGAAGGTTTTGAGAAAAGAATAACTCACCTTCTTACCTTTCCATGCTTCCTCTGGAATACCACAACCCAAAGGGATTAGAGGGACCTCTATTAATTAAATAAACAATAGTGTTTACAGTCTCTGCCCACATTTTTAAAGGCAACCCAACATGCAATCTCATAGTCCGTAACGCTCCATTATTGTTCTATTCATGCGCCCTCTATTTTGTGGAGTCCTTGGAACCATTTTACGCTCTCGAATACCATTAGAGGAACAATAATCTTCAAACTCTTTACTGCAATACTCACCACCATTATCAGATCTGAGACATTTTATCTTTTTACCTGTCTCATTCTCAACCAAGCTTCTCCATTTTTTAAAAGTTTCAAATACATCAGATTTCTGCCTAAGGAAATACATCCATACCTTCCTAGTTGCATCATCAATGAATGTGACATAATACAGAGAGCCACCGAGAGAAGATACTTGAGCTGGTCCCCATACATCCGTATGCACAAGCTCCAAATTCTCATCTTTCTTTTGCTTCCCATCCTTGAGAAATCTTACTCTCTTTTGTTTTCCATACACACAACTTTCACATAAATCCATATTAACACATTTTAGACCTAGTAAAACATTATTTGAATGAAGTACTTTCATATCTTTTGCACTCATATGCCCAAGTCTATTATGCCACAGTGCTGATTCAGAGTCCATAGCAACTGTATGATCTTCTACCTGCTGAACTGCAACAACTGTTCCTAAACATTGACCTTTTTCTATAATAATTAAAGTAGATGGAACAGTATGACCTGTACAAAGATATAAGGTGCCTACTTTCACACCTTTTGCTACCACTAAGGCACCCTTTGTGACCCTCCAATTTTTATCACTAAAAGTAACAACACAACCTTCATCATCTAGTTGCCCTGCTGAAATTAAATTTCTGCTTAACTTTGGAACATGCCTTACCTCACATAGTAGCCAATGATTCCCATTCTGCAACTTAATCTTGATTCTTCCCTTTCCAACAAACTGACAGTGGTTCATATCTCCTAAATAAACTAGCCCAAAATCCCCTTGGACATAATCAAGAAAATAACTTCTATGGGGGTAGCATGAAATGAAGCCCCTGAATCTAACACCCAAGAATCATCAGCATTATCAAGGGAAAGAATCAAAGCATCCTCATCAGATTTATTACTTACCACATTTGCCTCTTTACTTCCTTCCTTTCTGTCTCCTTTATTTTTTCGAGACCAACAATCTTTCTTCAAATGACCCGGCTTACCACAGTACCAACAATCCTTCTTGTCTCTAGATTGGGACTTTTTGTCCTTTGATTTTCCTCATGACTTCCCACGATATCTAGAATTGTTTCCTCTCCTTTGCTCTGCCCTTGCTTTCTGCATTCAAAACACTGCCTGATGTGGATGTTCCACTTGAGCTTTTCCTACGGATTTCCTCACTCAAAATAACACCAACAACATCATCAAACTTCAATGTATTCGAACCAGAAATAGAATTGCTAATAGCCATTACCAAGCTATTCCAGCTTTTAGGCAAAGAACAAAGAATCAAAAGAGCCCTAACTTCTTCATCAAAGTTTACTTTTACAGAAGTTAATTGATGGTGACCGTATTAAACTCATTCAAATGATCAAGAATCGTGACCCACCTTCTACCATTTTCATATTAAATAAACGCTTCATAAGAAATACCTTATTCGGCTTAAGGTTTTTCATATAACTTCGCCAGGGTTTCCATCAACTCTTGAGTTGTCTTTGCTGTTGTAATATTGAATGCCACCGATTGTGCCAGGCATAAACGAATACTGCCAAGAGCCTTTCTATCCAAAATCTCCCAGTCCTCATCGACATTGCTGCGGGTTTCTTGGTTTTCCCTTCCAATGGCCGCCATAAATCCTTCTGATAGAGATAGTCCTCCATCTGCATCTTCCATAACTGATAGTTCTGCCCATTAAACTTCTCAACCTTCTTACCCTCGTCTGCCATTGCTCCCATTCAACCGTGAGACTCCCACTCAACCATGAGATCTTGCTACAGATGATAATCAAAACACAACTCGCTCTGATACCACTTGTTAGGGTTAGAGATGGCAGATATCTAACAATTAAATGCAGATTTAAATAATAAACAGAGAAACTAAAACACACACAAAATAAATCATAACACATATAATTTAACGTGGTTCACCCAATCTGGGCTACATCCACCAAACCGCAGCCATCCAATACTTTTATTATCCAGTGTAAAACCTATTACAATCTTGCGAATAATCGTGTTTTTCCTCATCATACTAAAATACCCATCTGAACCCCTTTTTAACAAGCTAGAAGCTTCTAAATTTTTGGGTTCTACAAAATCAGATTTTTCTTTTTTCATTGATTTTTCCCTTTTTCGGTGATCACGCGAAAAAGCAAGAAGAAAATTTTTCTCGAGGGTTGTCGCCCCCGAACCCCCGCCCGAGGCCCAGCTTGGCCCCGGACCCCAGCAAGGACAGGGGGCTAGGGTATATAGTATACCATGGGCTATACAATATAGCATGATCAGTTGCCACATACCAACACCAACCTTAAATCCTCATCACAAGAAAAGGAAAAAAAAAAGCATTTGGTCATAGCCATAACCTCCACCTACCCCTTCAAAGCCCATTTCCTACGAACCTAGGAACAAACCTCCTCAATATTGGGTCTAGGACCTAAGAACTTTCCCACCAACAAAAATTTCATTTTTGCAATGTTTTTATCAACAATAGGGTCCGGAATGGAAAGAGAAAACCCACCTTCCATGTTTGAAGAAGAAACAAATTCAAAAGCAACACCCTTACCTTTAAGCTTAGAAGAAAAAAGGTCAACTCATCTCTGCCCGAACAAAGAAGACTACCCCATTGGCCGAGACATTTCCATCGAAACAAGCTCAAACCGAGAATCCAATTTTGGGGGATCCTCAGAAGATTCACCAGAAGGGGCCTGCATGACAACAATAGATGACACCACTTAACCTGTAGGGACCTTTGGAGCTTGAATCGATGCCTCCACCGACGGAAAACCTTCACACGCCTCCTTGAAAGCATCAACTACACATTGACCTACAAAGACTGTAGCTTTGACCACACCCATGCCACACAAGCCATCCTCCCCAACAACAACATCACAAAACACTGAATCCATAGGCTCACCAAACTAGAATCTGCCATGATCACCAGGGGTGAATTCAAATTCAAATTCAAATTCAAATCGCTCAAACCCACCTCACTAAAATTCTTTTCCCCAATGTCCATCACACCCTATGTTGATTATGACACCCCTTCCTTTTAGTTATTATATGCTAGCTTGGTATTTAAGGGCATTGAATGTACCATTAATTCATTGTTGCTCTTGGGACTAAAAAGAATATCTAGAGCACACTTCAATTTCTAAATGGATAATAGTATCATAATCTACTTCATTTTCATATAATCCATATACATGTAGTATGTCATTTGTAAATATTCACTTAAATTCATAAATTTGGTCAATATAGGGGTCTTGCTTATTATAAGAAATATCAATATAATTATGGTGGTGAAATTTGAATGCCTATATTTCCTATTTAGTTTTTCAATATAATTATATATTGACAAGTGACACTCTCTTGTGTTAGGTTTGGCTCATTTCTCAATCCATATCCATCCCTATTTCTTCTCAATTACACATTCCCACACATTTTTCATTTACTTATTTATTGCACCCTAATTATGCATACCTCAATACACTTGCTCCCTGCCTTAATATTATCATTGCATTATCAAAATTAATTTCCTTTCCACTTAGGATCAATATTTTTGTATACAAAAATGAACCTTAGATCTAATTTTTAATGTAAATTCCCAACTTTCCCTCCCCTTCCTACTAGTTTTTATTTGCTAGCTTGGTATTTAAAGAAATTGAATGTACCATTAACTCACTACTACACTTGGGACTTAAGTTAACATCTAGATAACACTTTAATTTATAAATGGATAATAGTGTCATAATCTACTTCATTTGCATATAAGCCATATACATGTATAGTATGTTGTCTTTAAATATTCACTTAAAGTCACAAAGTTGATCAATCTAGGGGTCTAACCTATGATAACTTAACCCCATAGATCCTACAAATTTTGTTAATACATTTATAAACATTGAAACCCTTGCAATGCATCAAGTTTTTAAGTCTATATTTACTAGTTCAATTATATGGATTAGGATTCAAAGTTATAAAAATTGGGATTAAATTCACAACAATCAGGATTGACTCATAGAGTATGTTACACCTATTTGGATTCCAAGATATTTGTCAAAATAAGGGTAATTTTTTTGTACTTTGGTGAATGATTCTAGCATGATGTCAACATAAATTATTTATCATTATTCCTAAATTTAAGTATATGTTTCATCTCTTTTAAACATCACATTTATTATTTTTATGTACCCTCTAGAAATTAATGCAAGTTAATTGTGTGCTCTTTTATTACAATTATTTGATTAGCATAGATTATTTATGTAAATCAATTTATTTCTTTACTTTTGGTGTACTCAACTTTTCTTATATGACCTGAAGCTTCCCCTTAGGGTATCTCCTTCATCAATTTTTTCAAATATATAAATTAGTATTGATGTACCTCTTTTTTATATCTAATTAGGGTTTAATTATCCATTTCACATTTGTGCCTCATGGTTATATCCCCCTTCTATGAATCAAGCTCCATTGAGTGACATTAATTCTAGTCAATCCTACTAGTCATTTTTGGTGGTGTTAGGGTTTATTTTTAGATCTATTTTATATGTGAATTTTTGTATTAACCCTTGATTCATACCACTTATTCACTTCTATCCAAGTTTTGGGTCTTTGTTTCATAATATTTTGAACCCTAATCTAACTACCCTTGCATTAGTATTTAGTGTAAGATCTTCTCATTATAGACTTTAATGGCCCCTTATCTTGTTGTGTTTATATTATTTGTGACACATGATTTTTTGTTCTTGATTAACTCGTGGAATTTTATCATAAGGATGACATCATATTTGGTGATCCCACAATACTAGTTTATAATTTCTGGGAGATCCTAATTTTTACTGAAATCACATATTTTTAGAAAATATAATGATTTAAGCCTTAAAAAGTTCTATTTAAAGGATTCCAATTAAAGAGAGTTTGATCAAACCACCTTAGATCAAATCCCCTTGGATAGAACCCCACTAGTTTTAAACCATACCTATAATAGAGTCTCCTTTACACCTATCAAAATGCTGATAAAAAACCACTTTCGATTTACCTTTTGGGGGATCAAATGAATTCATTTAATTTTTTTTATTGTAAGTATGTAGTGCTTATTATAAGCTTCCCAAAAAGTATAATTTTAAATAATTTTTATTTTATTATTATATTTGTTTTTATTTCTTGTGAATGTAGGTTTTTCACCGAAAATCAAGCTCTTTGTTCTACACATGTGGAAAAGTAGCTAATTATCAATATTTTTTTTTGAAAAATATTAGTTCACTAGATATTTAAGTCCTTGATCCAACAAAAAATAAATTGAATTTCGATACATACAAATTTTTTTATGTTGTATACAATCCGCCTATGTCTGAATTGTAATTGGTTTGACTTCAAAACTTGATTACGAAAAAAATATTCAATAAAACACTATGAAACCAAATGAAAGCGCTAGATATCATAGTTACAAATCTAAATTTAAAAAAATAGAATTTTAGCCTTCATGGAAAAAAAATTATGTTGTATACGGTGAGCATCACTCCTTAAAAATGGTGTTTATTGAAAAAAAACTAGTTTTCGAAGGAGATGCAAAAAGAAGTGCAATTTGATTCCAAATTTTTTGAAAACAATATATTTAGAATTTACAAATTTTTTTTCACAAATCACTAGTTTGCATCATCTTCAAATTCCTCACGGTTTAGCTACTATAGGTGCCCGAAAGTGAAGATTTAGTTAGAAAAAATTAGTTCAGTGTCCAGTTTGGCCAAAAATTGTAAGCTAGTATTGTGGGATCACCCTATTATCTATGGAAACATAATGTCATCATATACGTACCTTCTCCTTTACAAATTTGATGATGATTTATCCCTCTCTTTTGGATACCCTAGCTATACTTATCCATATTTTTAATATGATTGTTATTTCTTTTATGGATACTAGTAGGAATGTGCTTGATGGTAATGATGTCTTACCTTTGAGCATTTTTCCACCATATGGTTCAATTGGTGGCATATTCAATGATGAATACTTGTGATGCACATTCATCCTCTTATGATACCTTCATCAATGATAATTTATGTGACAATTTTACTTCACCCATTATTGTACTTGAAATTGCTATGGCTTGTGATGGATTTCTCTATATATCATCATTCCTATGGCCTATACATTATCATGTCCTAATTTAAATGTTAGGAAATCCCATTTATGGGACTCATTGAGTTGATTAGACCTTAAACCTAAGAATAGATATTAAGTGCCATCCATCATATGATGGTTGGGTTAAAGTGAAATTTGATGGTGTTGATCAGGGCAACCTTGGACCGATAGGAGTAGGATGCATCATTAGAGATCATGAAGGGAATACTCTAGTAAAATTGGCCAAATGTTTAGGGGAGGGAACTAATAACGAAGCAATAATGTAAGCCACATGGCTTGGGATTAATCTCTATAAATGATTGGGCTTTAAGAAAATATATATAGAAGGGGACTTGATGATAAGAATCAACACAATTCGTAGGGAAGCAACACCAAATTAGAAAATCGAAAAAAATTCTCACCCACTTTTTGAGAGAACTTATTCATTTTGAAGATTATAAGGTGACACATGTATATTGGGAGGAAAATGGGATGAAAAAAATATCAAATCTTCCATCAATTGAAATAATGGGCAAGTTAGTGGTTGGATGATGATGAAAGGTGTAGAAGCAAGCATGGAGGATGATCTTGGGACTCCACTAGCTGAGGAGCATTAATTCAAATTTCAGGGATGCCTTTATGACATGGTATAGATGATGGAAGATGGTGTTTAAAATAACTTCATTACATCCTTTCTCTGCATTAACATCCAAGATGGACTTCGGTGGTACCTACAAAATTCTACCTCCTTTGGAATTTTTTCCTTTTGAAAATTTTGAAAATCCTCAAAATTATAAAGGTGAACCATTGGGAAATGGATGCTTTATGATTTAGGTCATAGAACACCACTTTTCCCCAACTATCATTCAAGGATGCCCTAGGATCCCAAACTTGGATTGACTATCAACACAAAGGTGAGTCAATTCTCAACAAGGGAGACCTAGGGAGGTTCATTAGGCTTTGAAGGGTTCACCACCAAGCAAAAGCTTGGAAAATACAACTTAACATTCAACTTAGAAAACCTAGTAATGCAAGCCAAATAATGAGTACAAATGAAAAAATTAAGTAACAGAAAGTTAGGACATGTATGTACCTGGGAATTTTGGAATGTGATAAGGATTTTGGAAATGGAAAAATACTATCAAAATATGCTAGGGAGGACTAAGATGCCCTTATTGTCTTCTTAGTCCCATTGCTATTTTTCAAGGCAAACACAAAATCTTCGGATGTTGGAACCAGATATGAAGGAATCTCTAAAAAATACCTCTAGGAGGACTAAGATTCCCTTACTGTCTTCCTAGCCCCGATATGAATTTCTACAATTTTGAAAGATGATCCTGAGGTCCAAGGCTTGCACTTCATTCCTCTCAGATCTCAGGTCCTAAAACTTCCATATCTGGTCTGTAGGTGACTTTCCATGAAGATGACAACTTTACAATGCAACTTGCAACTTTGTGACTTTGCACTCCAAATGATCTTCAACCCAAATCTACAAACACAAACACACAAGAGAATAAAAAGTTATTGATTGTTAGTAAATGAGGGTTTTCCTTGGTCAAACCCCTTATTGGTAATTAAACCTTGGAATGAAATGGAATAATGAAGGGAAATGATGAATGAACAAAGTGCTATGTTGCAATTCACCAAACCCTTGTTATGAAATCTACAAACTTGCGTGAAGTGGCTAGCTTGAATGTAGATATTGACTTGACTTGAATTTCTTGCTTGAATCAAAATCCTACATCACAAATGTTAGCTCAAAAACTGACATGATGAAAGAATATATTTGACATGATGCTTGAATCTTGATGATGGCTCTAAATGATTGATGAATTGCTCTTGAATGCTCTTTTGATCACAAACTTACCGTAGGAATGCTCTCATCAACTTGCTAGGTGAGAAATGAGTGAAAGAACCTTGTATTTATACTTATCCATGCTTAATATCCCAAAATTACACCACACCAAGCCGATATATGAATTCATTAATTAAAGGAGGCTAAATCCTACCAAGATTTGAACTTAAATCCTAAAAATAACTAGAGGGGGGCTAAGATGCTCTAGGTGGCGTCTTAGTCCCGAGGCTTGAAACTCGGGGCACAAACTCCAAAAAGGGGCCCTTTTAAGGTGCCTTTGAAATTAGGGTCCCAAGACCTTTGGAGGACAAAGACGCCCTAGGTGTCTTATTAGTCCCAGTCCAAAAATCAAGGACACACATCCAAAATCATTAAATTATCATTTATCCTTTGATGTTTGTCAGGATTATCCATAAAAAATATATAATTTATTAGGCTTGTGGATGCAAAATAGGACCAATTAAGAAATAAATAAGGATAAATAAAGCAAGGCGGGCCCAAACAAGTGTAAAAATGCAAGGGTATGCATTTTCCTACACTACATTTAGCCCCCACTTTAGTGAGAGGATGAACTTGCTTCAAACTCACACTAAAGTAGTCAACTACACAATCAAGAGGGGTTCAAATGTACGAATGCTAGTAAGATCAAATGAAAATAACCAAGAGGCTGGCCAAGCCCCCAGGATCAAGATACTATGACAAATCAACATAGCAACAAAGGAACACACTTGCGAATGATATATGAATCCATAACCAGATCGCTAGCATACACCATCAAAGATAGGAAAAGGAAAAAGAAAAAATAAAAAGGAAACAGATCAAGCTTCGACTAGTCTTCCAATGCATTGTATATTAGGTCTAGGTTGTTTATCCAAAAAAGGTTTACAATTAAAATGTAATATCCACTATGCAAACAAAATGAATGCTCACAAGGGCTAGTGAAGCGAGTTGTCCACTAGGTGAGCCCCAAGAGATCCATATCAAAGTCATAACCTCATGACTATGCTAAGGACAAAAAGAAAATGCATGCTCACAAGGGCTAGTGAAGCTAGTTGTTCACTAGGTGAGCCCCAAGGATCCATATTAAAGCCATACCTTCATGAATTTAATAAGGTACAAAAAGAAAATGAATGCTCACAAGGGCTACTAAAGCTAGTTGTTCACTAGGTGAGCCCTGAGGAACCATATGAAAGCCATACCCCCATGACTTTAATAAGGTACAAAAATGCAACACCACAAAAAAAAGGGATGTTCGAAGGAGTTTTTCTTAGTTCATGTGAGGTATTAATCTTAGGGGACATTGTTCCTAATGTCTCCAAGAGAGGACCAATCAAAGTATAAAAGATTCACAACTTAGGGAATGTAGTGTGTTGCATCACCATTAAGAGGAATGTAATATGTTAAGATAGATCAAGCTCTTGAAGGACATTACTCCTAATGTCACCACAAAGAGAAAAACACATCGCATGAAGTAAGAAAACCACATCAAGGAACATGGAAAAATTCCAAAATAATGCCAATGTATGCCCCCACTTTAAAGAAATTGCTAAATACCATGCTGTGAGAAATTAATTTAAAGTAGCCGAACATGAAAAAGGAAAAGAGGGTTTCCCCCCAGAAACACATAAGGGATCTATGGATTCGGGGTTAGTATTTTTCTTTGTTGCAATGATATTAGAGAGCTCGAAACTATCATCATTCCCCATATACACATATAACTGGAAGAATGACACAAAAAGAGTGAAAATAAAGAAAAACCTTTTGATTCAACATGGAAGAAACGTAGGGTGTCTCAACGCCTTGCATCATTCCCAAAAGGAAAACACAAGACAAAAATGAAAGGAAAAGAAAAGATGAGGAAAAATATTTTGGGTCAACATGGAAGAGACATAGGGTGTCTCGATGCCTTGCGTCATCCCCAAAAGGAAAACACAACACAAAAATGGAAGGATAAATGAAAATGAAAGGTAAAGACCAATGAAAAGGAAAAAAACTTATGACATATAGAAGAATGAAGGTACAAATAGGGGAATGCACATAGAGAAGAAACATTAAACAATATGGGGGATCACATTACACATATGCAATTAACCAAAAAAGAAAGAAAAATGACTAGTAAAACACATACAAGTCAACCATCCAGTAGGTCATCCACATCCTAGTCTTGTTCAATATATGTGAAATGCAGATCACTAGCGAGAGGGATCATGTCAAGTGTTGTACTAGGAGAATCATTGGGTTCAACACGTGGTGCATTACTCGGTTTAGGAGGATCATCACTGTTGTTATTGTCTAAGCTCATGGAAGAGGAAAATAACAAATTTAACTCATTATGCACTTCCTCATCAATTTTAGTAGTTTCCTCATCATCATCTAGGTTAACCACACTAGGAGGATGAATGATAATATCCATAGAAGGTGTTGGTCCTTGTGTTGGTCTATTGGTTCTGGTAATGGAGGAGACTCATCGTTTATTGCTTCAGTCCAGTTCAAATTTTGATTTTCTATGTTGTTCTCTTCATTCATCTTTCGAGCAATAGCACAACGTCTACGCCTACACTCTCTAGCATTTCTATTTCTTTCATTACAGTTTTCAAGTTGCATTTGTGTAGGAGTGGGTTTTCCAACCATAGGCTCATTTTCTTCTTATGAGGGAAGAATGAAAGAAACCATAGAAGGTTGTCCAACCACTTGCTCTTTGGATTTATAAATTTTCCTAGGAGGAAAATTAAGACTTGTTTGGTTTTCTCTTGGCATTTTGTAGGAAATAGGCAAAGGAATTTTTATGGATGGGTTTTTGTTAGTCAGAAGGGATTTAAGCTCAATATTGTTTTCTTCAAGGGGCAGAGGTTCAATCATAGGTGGAGGCAAATTTTCAAGGGATAACTTGGCTATGCATTTTTCTTTAAATTTTTGGTAGGATAGGAAAAGGAAGTCCTTGCAGGGTCTTATAGGCTCCATGGGTTCAAGCCAAAAATAGTCTAAGGAAAAATTTCCATAGGTAGACGGAGGTCTAAAGCCACTATGGTTCATAGTGAATATTTCATTGCCGACTGGAAACTTTAAGCACTTATGGACAATAGATGGGACCACATTCATGGAGTGAATCCATTTGTAGCCTAACTTCACATGACATTTATCTGAATTAGAGATGATAGAGAATGATACATTTAATTTCTTTGGTCCTACTTGTAAATGGAGTGTGATTGAGTCCATCATAGCATGAGAAAAACCATCATGCATTTTAATCCATACTATCGGTTTATCATATCTATCTTGAGTAAGTTCATTGACATATAATAGTTCCTCTATGATCACATTCTCTCCATAGATAGGATCAATTAAAATCCTAGGATTGGGTTTGTCATTGATTCTGCCAGCTATGTAAAGAGGACCATTAGGTGCATGTTTGATTATCTCTTTTGAAGAGAAAGTAATGTCAATGGGCATTCTGGTTTGTTGTTTACAAGGCTCAATTTCAATCACTCATATTCATTGTACTAATAGGACTTTGGTTATTAGTATCCATAGGATTTTTTTCATCATCATCCATAGGATATTGTTCATTATTATTCACGTTATCATCATCCGTATCAATGCTCATCACATCGGTCTTAGTTTCACTAGCCTTAACAAATGAAATATTATGGTTAGGCATGGGATTGGTAAAGATTTGCAAGTTTTGGTTAGGAGGACCTACAAAATTATTACCTTTTTCATTCACACCTCCAATTTGAATATGATTAGAATCAATGAGGTCTTGCACAAGATGTTTAAGATGCTTGCAATGTTCTGTATCATGTCCTTTTTTTTGGTGATAAGCACAATAGGCATTGTGTCTAAAGCTTGGAGGTAATGGCTTGCTAGGGTCAAGAGGTAAGGTAAGAATATTTTTGTTTATTAGCTGAGTCATGATATTTTGAAGTGTGTCTGGTAAGGGAGTAAATTATCTTTGTGGATCCCCAAAGATATAAGGACTACTCTTCTTTATAGCAACTACTTGGGTATAAACTTGTTGGGTAGGTTGGGAGGTAGAATTTAGTTGAAGGAAACTTTTATTTTGTCTTTTGAAAGGCTGGTAGGTGTTTTGGTTTGAAGATTCAGACTTTTTAGGATGAGTAGGGGTGGTTTTTGGTTCACAACTACCTACAAAATTATGATAATCTCGAAGGGTAGTGCATAAGTGCATGAAGGAAGGGAATTTCATCATGGTAAGCTTGTCTTGTATCTTACTTTGTAAATTTTCTATGAACATCTTTTGAAGGTGAGAATCGAGAATCTTCACACTAATTTGGGAATAAAGTGATTGGTAACGTGAAATAAAGTCAGTGAATTTTTCACCCTCATTTTGCTTACATCTCATCAAATCAACTAATGTCAATTCAGGAACCATATGCACTTGGAAATGGTTAATAAAGGCTTCAACAAGTTCATTAAATGAATGAATTGAGTTATTGGGTAATGTAGAATACCAGTCCAAGGAAATGTCTTTCAAGGATCGGGGAAAAAGCTTAGCCAAAAGTTTGTCCTCAAGGATAAAGTCACTACGCAAAGCAGTAAAGGCATTAACATGATTAATAGGATCTCCCTTTCCTCCATATTTCTCAAATCTAGGGATCTCTATACCTTGTGGCACCGAAGTTATCAATATCTCCAAGGATAGTGGGTTGCTTTTGACATAGTATGAAGGTGGACCATTTTGATTTTTATTTATGGTGGAAACTTGACGTTGAAGGGATGAAAGGTTTTGTAAAATGTGGTTAATGATAGGGTCATTTTTTGTGGTTTGAGATGGAGGTGAATATGGTGGTGGTGTGTATGTGTTGGAAGGACAAGTGAATGGATAGCTTATGGGAAGAGATATAAGGTTAGATGTCACATAGCTATAAGGAGCACCAGTGGAAATGTTTGAGGCAGGAAGGACATTACTAGTTGGTTGCATCGTTGTGGTCACTTGAGGATTTGTATAGGTGGGAATGGAGGTTACGATTGAAGGGGGAGGAATTTGAATTCCTCCTTAGTTTTACACATTGTTTGAAGTTTGAGCACCATTGGTGGTGGAAGGAAGATTTTTTCCAAAGATTTGAGCTATGTTACGCACAACTTCTAGTCCTTCATCACTTTCCATCATGTCATGAAGACTATCTATGGTAGGTATAATAGTGTTGGAAATGTTTTCAGTACTCACACTATCTTGTAAATGGGCTAAGTCTTCATACATTTTCATTATGTTTTTTTGAGGTATATGATCAACCATTGTTTGAACACTTGGCATAGCACTTATAGGTAAAGTAGGTATAGAAAAAGAGTTATCAAAGGTACAACTGATACCCAGTGAACTAGTACCAACACTAGAAGTTTGAGAGCTAGATAACCCAAAGTCCACAACGAGTGTTTTATCGCGGGATGCCATGAGTCTTGCACTTCGTCTCACCACAATATTAGTAGTAGGACACCAAGTAGTACAAATCATGCAAGGGATAAAACAAAGAAAGTGCAATTAATACAATATCCTATGCTTACAATTACACTTAAAATGAAAGAAATTGGAATAACAACAATTCTGCAAACTATAACAAGAAAATTGAAAGCAGTAAACAAAAGCACATAAAAGTAGATTTAAACCCTAAAAACTACAACTTCAAATCCACAGAGACTAAGACGCCAGCAAGGGTTTCTTGGTCCTGTTGATGAAATTTTGAGATTCCAGAAATTGAAACTGATAGCAAACAACTCAGACAGGGTTTTGAGCCAAAAACCCACAGAAGGACTAAGACGCTAGTAAGGGCATTTTAGTACCAGTAAAGGTTTTTTTTAGGAAAAAAACAAAGTATGGATTGGTGATAGTGTTTCCAAGTTTCCTACCTAGGGACCTAATGTTTAGAAACAAAAAAGTGTGCAAATGAATGCAAGAAAAAATGACTAATGAAAAGCAATTGAATGCAAGGTTGGATGCAATTTTTTTCAATTTTGAATGTAATAACAATGTTTCTAAATGCAATTAGGATAATTGACAATGCACTTTTCAATTTTCAATGAGATAAGATGCAAGAAAACAAAAATACAACCTATATGCGCTTTCACTAATCCAAATGTGAGAAACCCTAGATGTACTTTCACTAATGCAAGTTGCAATGTAAGATGCAATGCAAGAATGAATGCAACCTAGATATAGGACCTTAGTGAACTCCAAGTCAGAAAATGAATGTTCATAAATGCCAGGTTCACCAAAATGAATTGTTGGGAAATGTATGCTTTATGATTTAGGTCATAGAACACCACTTTTCCCCAACTATCATTTAAGGATGCCCTAGGATCCCAATCTTGGATTAACTATCAACACAAAGGTGAGTCAATTCTCAACAAGGGAGACCTAGGGAGGTTCCTTAGGCTTTGAAGGGTTCACCACCAAGCAAAAGCTTGGAAAAGACAACTTAACATTCAACTCACAAAACCTAGTAATGCAAGCCAAATAATGAGTTTAAATGAAAAAATTAAGTAACAAAAAATTAGGATGTATGTACTTGGGAAGTTTGGAAATGTGATAAGGATTCTAGAAATGCAAAAATATTGTCAAAATATGCTAGGGAGGACTAAGACGCCCTTACTGTCTTGTTAGTCCCGCTACTATTTTTTGGGGAAAACATGAAATCTTCAGATGTTGGAATCAAATTTGAAGGAATCTCTGAAAAATACCTCCAAGAGGACTAAGAAACCCTTACTATCTTCTTAGTCCTAATTTGAATTTCTATAATTTCAGAAGATGATCTTGAGGTCCAAGGTCTACACTTCCTTCTTCTCAGATCTCAGGTCCTGAAACTTCCAGATCTGGTCTGTAGGTGACTTTCCATGAAGATGACAAATTTGCAATGCAACTTTGTAACTTTGCACTCCAAATGATCTTCAACCTAAATCTACAAAAACAAGCACAGAAGAGAAGAAAAACTTGTTGATTGTTAGTAAATGGGGGTTTGGCTTGGTCAAACCCCTTGTTGGCAATTAAACCTTGGAATGAAATGGAATAATGAAGGGAAATGATGAATGAACAAAGTGCTATGTTGCAACTCACCAAACCCTTGTTATGAAATCTTCAAACTTGTGTGAAGTGGCTAGCTTTAATGTAGATATTGACTTGAATGAATGCTTGATAGATCTTGACTTGAATTACTTGCTTGAATCAAAATACTACATCACAAATGTTAGCTCAAAAAAAGACATGATGCAAGAATATCTTTGAAATGATGCTTGAATCTTGATGATGGCTCCAAATGCTTGATGAATTGATCTTGAATGCTCTTTTGATCACAAACTTTCCTTAAGAATGCTCTCATCAACTTGCTAGGTGAGAAATGAGTGAAAGAACCTTGTATTTATACTTATCCATGCTTAATATCCCAAAATTACACCACTCCAAGCCGACATATGAATTCATTAATTAAAGGAGGCTAAATCCCACCAAGATTTGAAATTAAATCCCAAAAATAACTTGAGGGGGACTAAGACGCCCTAGGTGGCATCTTAGTCCTGAGGCTTGAAACTCGAGGGGACAAACTCCAAAAAGGGTCCCTTTTAAGGTGCCTTTGAAATCAGGGTCCCAAGACCTTTGGAGGACAAAGATGCCCTAGGTGCCTAATTAGTCCCAGTCCAAAAATCAAGGACGCACCTAGCTAGAATCACTAAATTATCATTTATCCTTTGATGTTTGTCGGGATTAGCCATAAAAAGATATAATTTATTAGCCTTGTGGATGCAAAATAGGACCAATTAAGAAATAAATAAGGATAAATAAATCAATGTAGGCCTAAACAAGTGTGAAAATGCAAGGGTATGCATTTTCCTACACTACAACATGGATGTGAAAAAAATGTGTGTTAGGGCCTCTAAAATCCTAAGTTTCATGAAAAACCCTAGTGTGTATCTAATGCCCTTGCACTTTTCATATTCCATCGTTAACTTATGACCAGGGTTGCCTTTCAATTAAGCTATAACTTTAAGGCTTCAATATCATGTGGTCACTAGCCCCATCTATTAGGTTACTAATTTTTCATGATATTATTTAATTCCTAATGTCCTAAGTCTATGTCCCCTTTGTCATTAATTTCCCAACCCCCTTTTTTCTAGCACTCATTTAAGATATAATATCCATGTGCTTAAATGATATCACTTAAGTTGCTTGTGAAAGGAAGGAAAAGTGTCTATTTTAAATTCCCCATTCCATCATATTTTGCATGAAATGTTTTATTAAGTAGATAGTGCTCCACAAAATTGTAAAATTGTTGACAACTATTAATATTTAAGTGGACCTCACCGTTCTGTGAAGGGTATGTTGTTGAAGGTAAAGACAGTCCATGGAATTGTGGAATCATTGCCATGTGGCATTAAAGTATTTTTCAAGGTTGTAAACATTTTGTGAGGGCTAAAGGTGTGACACATGGCATGATCTTAAGGCATTCCATGAGTCTGCGGGTAGCTTTACAAAAGGGAAATTAGTAGCTCATGGAATTGCAGAAAAGGGACACGTGGCCCATTCTTAGTGTTTCCAGGAGGTGCTTTATCAAAGGAAATGGAGGGTTGACACATTGCACAATGTCTAGGTGTTTCCATGAGTTTGCAAGCTCTTCATAGTATATCTTTTTTTTATATTAGATATATTTGAAATGTCATATAGAGGTTACATATCCAGTGAGTTCCTATGAGTCTACAGTATTATATATGGGTGTTTTTCACCCCAGTTTACATCCTTTACATCTTTCCTTTCTATAAAGATAAACAAAATTATATCAGATATATAAAATTGTAGCCTTCAACTATGACTTTCCTTTGGCATCTGTACAATATTTTTATTGTCATCTGTACAAATAGTATATCTTTTTAGGTTACAAAATTGCAAAAAACTACCACGTGGACTATCTGATGATGTTAGCTACTTTTAGTGGAATTTTTCGATGACCCCAATTTTGATGAAATTTAATGAGGCCCCACTTAGAGTGAATTTATTGGTTAAATATCTTTCAACACATTTCAAATATTTTCAAATCGATCAAATCATCTCCAGTTGTAGATCTTGTTCTATCATTAAGAGATCAATAGTCCATATTCAAACTTGGGAAAGGGATAGTTGGAGGCTCTGGCTCGTGTGAGCTAAGAGTAATGGAAGACAAGATAGTTTTGTATGAAATTTCCACCATAATTTCTCTCATACATACTATAATCTAGCCCATAATTCAACTCATTGGGCATCTAAAAAATTCAACAAGTGATTTTGCAGAGCTCCAGTATTTTTCGTGATGAACTAGGGTTTTCGAAAAGTGAAAAATAAGTAAGTGCATATTTGTATGTGAATTTGATTGAATTTTAGTCCTAGTGTTTACAATAAGATCTTGTATACATGGTTTATTCTATGAAAGTATAAAAAGTTATAGGAATAAAACACAAAAACCGTAGTTTTAAAATTGAATTGTAAACATGACTTGTTCAAAGGAACAACCTTCTACTTCAAAGAGGCAATTTTATTAGGACCTAATTGCCCAACTCCCTAGTTTCACAAAGAGTCCTATTTGAGCCCATTGTTCTGATGTCATTTATAGTTTGATAAACAATTGTAGAGATTGTAGAGATGTTGAGCTTCCTCTCATCGGGTGGAAACTATTTGTAAACTAGTATGGGAAAATAAATTCTAAGGTTCCCATCTCTAATGTTTGGACATATGACCTAGGGAAATTGATTGTCCCTAATGTATTCATGGATGTGGAATTTTTCACACACATCACCAAGAATTATGATGAGCATGTGAGGGTTGTTAGAGTTGCAAATGGATGAGAATTTATTAGGATTGATAAGGCCTTCATCTCCAAGGTTTTTAGCCTAATATTAGCAGCCAACAAGGTCATAGATTTTGACTTGTTTAAATATAAATATCAACATGACAAAAAAAATCTTAGAGTGCATTAGCTTCTTAGGTACAAATTGAAGGGTTTTAACAGAAGGTTTGTAAGAATCCCTCCCAATGAGACAAAGCCCTTCAATTTAGATTCTTTTGAAGATTATTTTATCAGAACATATTATACATTTTGCCAAGTCTTGGGAGGCGACACCTAGACAAAAATACCAATTCATCTTATGTATATGGTTGTGGACATTTAGCATCCTCTAGTGAATATTGTGTTTGATTTTTCCATAATATTAGCCAACACCATTCTTAAATTGCCAGTGGAACTAAAAAAGAGCACCAAGATTATTAATTTTAGATGTTATTCTTTCATTTGTGATATGTTTTTGTATGGGGGAAGAGGAATGTGAGATCAAGCCCTGCAAATTCACAAGAATGATGGTAAAGGAAACCTAATTCCTACCCATAGTTGGACCCATTTATGGGATAGGCATTGTGAGTCTTCTAATTTTGTAATTTTTGTAAATTATTTTGTCAAGAAGATTCTTTCATACATGGGAGTTGAGGAAATAATATTGAAAAAGGAAATTATTGATTTCCTACAACCAAAAGATAGGGTGCGAAAGTTGGGAATTAAACACAATTGGGGAGACTAATATCTCCACATTGACTCCATAGTCATAAGGATGTATGGATTCCCTATTGGTCCCCATGTGCTACCAAGATATGTGTCATATAGATTGACACTTTTGGAAATAATATGGTAGATTATTGAAGCTAACATGACCCATCTTAATAGAAAAATAAGGGATCATTCTTCCCATTTTCCATAGTTTTTCTGACTTCACAGTGATGGGGGAGGGATTGGATCAATTATATCCATTGCTTCAAGTTCACAAGATGACCCAAGAGACTGCAAGAACTTGTGACCTTTAAGGATTCATAAATCAAGTGAGGGTAAGCATAAAGAGGTTCGATTTCTAACATATAATTTATTTCAGTGAAGATGTTCTAAGAAACTACAAGGATGAGCAAGAGGTCGTAGAAAGGAAAATAAAATGGGTTACCTATAACAAGGAAGATGCTGCAAAGAAAAAGAGGAACCCAAATTAGAAGGTGCCTATGCAAAGATCAGGGATCCAATTACAAGGATCCAAATGATCCTGAATAATATTGATAAAATAATTAGGAAGGCCCTAGTTTTATACGAGAGGCCCTCATATAAGCTTAAGACAAATTCATCTATTTAATTTTTTGTTAAAAGGTCAAAGAGACATATAATAAGGGAGCCTACCCCATAAAGTCCACCACATGAAGCACCACCTTCTCTTCCTCAAGTGCCACCGTCCCCTCCTTAGGTAATTGTTGAAAGTTCCCCTCCAAGGGAACAACCTCTGAAGAAGAGAGGAATCGAGCAACCAACCCTAGTTGACTATCCACTTGAGCCCGATGAGGAAGAATAAATTGACTTTATTTTACAAGAATTACAATAGATTCCTTCTCCCCTAAGGAAAATATTGTTAGATTATCTCAAAGCAGATTAGGAATAAATGTGACAATGGGAAGGGATGAAGCAAATGATACGAGAGCCTTGGCTTATACATAATTCATCTCTAATGATGAATTTTTCAAGACCCAAGAGTTTAAAGATTTTGTCTTAATATCAAGGAAAGAATAGTTTCATCAAAAACTCAATCAAGAAAGGCAAATGTCCCTCCTAACCAATATGAAGTTGTTACAAAGAAAGTCCTGGCTAAAATAAATTTTGATGCTAGGAATATTACCTCTAAAGAAGGGAGAAAATTGGTTAGGGATAGTAGATTGTTATTACTCCTTGAATGGGACATCACATCAACCATTATTTTTTATATAATAAGGAGATAGGAAGAAGAAGTTTTCTCCTTAGAAGAGTGAGCTCAATTGGCTTCGTTAGGATTAGGGTTTAACCCAAGATGGGAAACTCTTGCTAAATGGGCTCTTTCCCCCAATACAAATAAGCCTTAGGTTGTAGAGGCAACACACAATGTTAAAGGGGCATAAGTAATAAGAAAGGGTATCAAATATCTCTGCCCTTAAAGCTGCCTCACTAATGGTAGATGTTGCTAAATTCAATGAAGCAATTGTTAGGAAATTGCATAGTGATTATGCTAAAATTTTAAAAGATCATTTAGCACTTACTACAAAATACAATAAATTAAATATGAAAGAGGCTCATGAAACACCTCCCCTAGCTAACACACATGCAACAAGTTCCTCCCTAGTAGGGGCTTCAAAGAATTTAATAAGGGAGAATGAAGAGATAAAAGAAAAGATCAGAGGCCTAGAAGAGAAAATAAAGAATACTCAAGATGATTAACATGATGAAATGATGCATGTTGTGTCTAATGTTTTGGGACATTTAATGTCTAAAATTTTGAATAGGTTGGAAGAATCCTATAAAGATTATACCAACCTTAGAAATGCAATTGCTAGGGTGGTGAGGGATCAGGACAACACTATGGACATATGAATAAATGGATCCCTATAATTTCATCTTTGTAAGGTTTATACAAAGGATATACACATGAAGATAATCCACCTAGGGACATTCTACCCACACATAATATGGCTAAGGTAGCAAGAGAAATGGAGGCATATATGGAGAATTGATAAACAAGGAAAAAAAAAGGATCGAACATTTTCAGAATATTGAAATAAGGATTATGCCTTATATTAGGAAAGAGGATGGGGAAATGAATAATTTTGAGGAGTGGAAAGCAAAATTCAGAGCACTGGTCCCCAATCTGACATTATTTATTTGTGATGATAATAAGGTTGACATTGATCTCCTTAAAGCTTGTATGGATAAGTTAATTTCTATAGATCATCTTTTAGAATCTTTTGATAAGGAGACTAGTGCAATTTTATCTAAATATACATGCTATATGTATAATATTGATTTTCTTCTTGCATTCCAATCACCATCAGAAAGAACATACCTGGCATGGGATGATAAATATAATTAATTTACAAGATTGTAAATACTTTTTTTTGATGTCTAATTTTGTTGACAATATTTTTGGACGTAAGTTGTCAATTCTTTCATGCCAAGTAGGGGTGGAAATTTTGTGGTTTTGAAGAGTATAGTCACAATAAAGTACTTTCCAAATCAATTGCTACTATACTAGGATAGATCAACATAGAAATAATAAGGATAAAGAGAAGGACAATATGGAAGGTTTTGAGTTGCATTTCAATTAGATCCCACCAACCAGACTTTACTACTACATGGGCATATATGAAGGGAATGTTAGACATGTTAGATATGTCTAGTCACCTACAAAGAGAAATTTTGGAGAAAGTCAAGCCCATATAGTAGAATAACTACCCAGAGGCTTCCAACTACCTTTTTTCAATGGTTTCTCCTTTTGTATTTATGTTTTGTCCTTTGTAAATAATGTCTTTGTTGCCTAAGATTTTGTCTTTTTATGATTTAAGCGGCGATTAAGGATTTTTTCTTATTGCTTACCTTGTGTCTATAAAAGGGAATTTTGATCCTCATTTTAAGGGTTCTAAATAAATTTTGAGTCCTTAGTTTTGTATTCTTTGTATACAATTAGGTCTTGTACAACCAATTCTTTTGAAGTTTTAGAAAAGAGATGGTATATTTTTCTCTATAATAACAATAGACAATTCAAACAATTTTTGTGTTCCTCAAATTTAAATGTCAACTTATTGTTGTCTCCACATTGTAATACATTTTCTTTGGAATCTAAATATTCAAAGATTTTTCACGGTTCTCATATCACATTTACTGTTATGAATGTCTAAATTGTTGGCTTTTGTTCAAGGAATGGATTAAAATTGTTTTTAGTTTATTCATTGAAGATTATGCTGATACGGGTTCTCTTATCTCTCAAGTTGGACAGGGTGGAGGTTCGTTGGTGGCAGAGAGTTTGGGATAAGTTTTCTTGGCCAAAGTGCAATTGCTTCATATGGACTTTGGCATGGAAGAAGTGCTTGACTTGGGACAATATTCAGAAGCGGGGATTTCAGGGCCCTTCTAGGTGTGTTTTGTGTGGGAATGGGGAGGAGGATTCTGCTCATTTGTTTTTCTGTTGCTCTTTCTCCTTGAGGCTGTGGCATTTTTGGTGGGAGGCTTGGAAAAGCCCTTGTGTTCATGTTTCCTCTTTGGTGGATTTCTGGAGTAGACTTGGCAGACCTCCCGCGATGGCAACCTTCTTACAGGATGTGTGGTATGTTGGGCCTACCTTCATTCTTTGGCAAATTTGGTTGGAGAGGAATCGTAGAATCTTCCGAGGTGAAAAGATGGTCATTCAGCAGATTTGGCAGAGGATTATGGGTATGATTCGGGAGACGGTGGAAGCGAAGTGTGAGGTGGTGTATCCCTTGGAGAAAGGGGATGCTGAGAAGGTGGAGAGACTGGGACTTCAGGAGATGTCCTCGACTTCGGCTTGTGTTGGAAGGGGAAGGTGGGCAAGGAAGAAAGTGATGAGAACAGGTAAGTGGCTTCCCCCTCCTGTTGGGGTTCTAAAGATTAATACTGATGGCTCCTCTAGGGGAAATCTGGGGCCTGCGAGAATTGGGGGGGTTGGAAGGGATTCTTCAGGGATGGTGGTTTTCTTCTTCTCTGTCTTTGAAGGAGTGCAGACTGTTAACCTGATGGAAGGTCTGGCGATCCTTTTCGCTCTGGAACGGGCCTATGCTTTGGGGTGGAGAAAGGTTATTTGTGAGTCTGACTCACAAGTTTTGGTTAACTTGCTTAATGATAGGAAGATGGCTGATGTCAGTTGGCAGTTGGCTAGGATGGTTCAGCAGATTCTGCAGATTAGTTCCTTGATGGAAGTGGTGTCTTTTGTCCATATTCTGAGGGAGTGGAATAGGGCTACGGACTGCTTGGCGAAATGGGCTTCAGAACAGCTTGATGGCTGGAAGATTGAGAGGTGGGAGCAGACTTCCCAGGAGCTCCGTCGTGATCTGGAAATGATTATTACTGAGGAAAGAGAAGAGACTGATGTTGGATGTTGATTGGCTCTTGTGTTGTTTTGTCTTTTTTTGGGTTCCTTGGGGCTTTGGCCTTTTGCTGTGATGTAATGCTTTGTTTCTGATCTTCAATAAAGTTTTTACCCCTCTTTTTTCAAAAAAAAGATTATGCTGATACTGTTGAACACTCAATACTGAGAGGTAGGGGGGATGAATCAATATTCCCTAAAATTAATTAACTTCATCAAATTTAAACATCCATATTCCCTTTTGTTCTTGCAGCTAGAAAAAATGTCTGTATAGATTCTCAATTGATATCCTTGTTGTACCATCTACATCACTAACCAGATCATAGAAACCAGAGGCCTGATCAATTTGTGACTCTACTTAGTCCATCTAGTCCTTAATGCTCTTTGTTGAGTCAGGCCATTTTAATTTTTTTTTAAATAAAATCCTTGCTTCATCCAAACACTTCTACACATTTTTTAGATTTTCTTGTAATTTTCCATGTGAAACACTACACTTGATAGATATTTTAGTCAATCTCCTATCATTGACCTTATTTTCTATTTCTTTTTTCCAAACTCTCTTCCAATTTGGTAGAATAATCTTTGAAAGAGTCTAGTAGCAGCTTTAATTTCTCCACACAAGATAAAGATTCATCAATGGTTGCTCCGAGAAATCCTTCTTACAACACTTTAACTACTTCCTTGATCATTTATGTACTCTTTTGGTGTTTTGATAGTATCTCCTTCCTTGTGGAGGCATGAAAAGAATCACCAAGTTGAAGCTTCTATAAGGGAGAGATTTTTTCCATGTCCACTTGTCCCTGTTGCATTGGAAGTTGTAGCAATTGTGTAGATACTACAAGTTCGAATTGCAATTGCATGTATAATATACTCTTCAATGAATCTTCAGAGGCTTTAGAGGATTCACCAACAATCTTTGTATTTTCTTCTTCCTTCTGCTCATTCTTCTCCCTTTTCAACAGATTTCTCATTATTCGGAGGAGAAAAATATTTAGTATTTTGTGCCTTTGATTTCTCTAGGAACTCTTCTTTTTTCTCATCATCCTTCTTCATATCCAAAGAGGGCATAATTTTTTCTTCTTGTGATTCATCCTTCTCTGATATGTCCTCTCTCTCTTTCTCTTGTTCTTCTACAACCATATTCTCCACATCCTGAGGGATATTTTTTGTCATCACATCCTCTTGAACATCCTCTTCTGTAGGCCCATGTTTTGGTGCATGCTTATCAAGTTTAATTTTAGGTTCATTGAATTCTGAGCTATAAGTATCATGTTGTATTTCACTTCTACTTTCCAAAGACATTCCCAAATTTTTAGCTAGATCTGCAACCTTTTGCATTGTATCATTTCTCAACTTCTCAATATCTTCTTTATCCCTACTCATCAAGGTGATAACTATTTGTTTTGTTCTAAACCTCATGCTGTACAATTAAGCCAATTTTTCTCTATCTTAATCAGAAAGAGAAGAGCCAATCTTCTCCAAGGAAAATACCCTCATTTTTGCATCTTTTTCTACAACCTCTTTCCTTCTGCCAGTCAATACATTCTTCAAATCCTCAAGAAAATGATCTTCAATATGCACTAAGCTAGTACAAAACATTACCATTTACTTTACAATAGCTTCGTCTATTGTAGCTTAGTCCAAATCATTTGAATCTGAATACATTTTAGCAATTTCTTCCAAAATCTCATGCTCAGCCATACAATTGAATAATGTATCTAGCCTTAGGGGGCTATGTTTTATTTTTAGAGGGGTCTTTTATTTCTTCTTCCCCTTAGCCTTGGGTAATTTTTCTTCTTTTTGAACCCTAACTCTTTCTCCCTCACATGAATTTTGAATGCTTTCTTAGATGCTTCTCAATTTCTTCTTCACTGTAAGTAAACACAATATCGACTTTTGTCTTCTTTACACTTGTCTCTACTTGAGAGACATTGTATTTCCTTTTCCAAACCAACTTAGGTCCTTCATCATCATCATCATCATCATACCCAACATATATTTCTCTTGTGGATTTTTCTTTCCTTCTCCTTTACGAAATACTTTTTTGTGCTACAGGGGCACTAGATATTGCTTTCTTCTTCACACCAACTATAGACTTAGTTCCAAAGACTTTAGAAACTATCAGAGAGGAGGTAGAGGTCCTACCTAACCTTCTAATGCTAGGATCACCTTTTGGGGGACTAGATATGCCTTTGGATTTCTTTGTAGGACTTTTTGATATACCCATCATTTCCTCAACTTGTGCCTTCATCTTCTCAACATTTTTCTTGATCTCCTTTTGCTTTTTCTCTATATGTACTGCATTAGATTTTTCTTCATATGTGCTATATCTTCCTTATTTAGTATCTTTAGTGTTGGCATGTGGCGACTGATCATGCTATACTGTACACCCCGACATGTATCCATGCCGGGGTCTGGGGCTAGGCTGGGTCTTGGGCGGGGGTTTGGGGGCGGCAGCCCCTGAGAAAAATTTTCCTCCTACTTTTTCGCGTCGTCACCAAAAAAGGGAAAAATCAATGGAAAAAGAAAAAGAAATGCGATTATTTGCAAGATTGTAATAGGTTTTTGCACTGGATAATAAAATCATTGGATGGCTGCAGTTTGGTGGATGTAGCCCGGATTGGGTGAACCACGTTAAATTCTCTGTGTTATAATTTATTTTATGTGTGTTTTAGTTTCTCTGTTTATTAATTAAATCTGCATTTAATTGTTAGATATCTGCCATTTCTAACCCTAACATTAAGGCATACTCAACATATGTTCTTCCAGAATGGTAATTACATCCTCTACTACCTCATATCCCATTTTATGAATCCATACTGTCCTAGGTTCAACAACTTCCATAATGCAACAATCTTTACTAACCATGAAGATAAAATCATTTTTGTACTTCTCAATGACACTTTTGAGAACACTTCACTTTTCCTTTGCTTTGCTCTTCTATTTTCAAGAATTCGATCACAAATTAACTTTTCATATACGAAACCAATAGTATAAACACCTTTTGGATGACCTAAAAAGCATTGATTGCATTGATTCAAAGTTAGGTCAAAAAGTTGTTAGACCCTAACTGTGTAGTCATAGTCACCTTAAATTTGTCTACAAAATATTTTTCACTAGTGATTTCACCAATAGATCGAGCATATCAAACCACACATTGTATCAACGTGCTGAAGGCATCAACAAAATATCTTTGGTAGGGGCTTAAAGGTTTTATGTTAAAACTCCCCCAGAGCCAAAGATCTTTATTTAGTTTCAAAGGAAACATCTATACCAAGGGCTAGCATAATCTCATTCTTCAATTCACTCTCTTCTTTCTTCTTCCAGATCTTGTTTATTTCATTCTTCATCTCAACTAGATCCATTTTCTTTACTAGATTAGCCTTCTTTTGTGAAATAGAGGGTTTCACATTCTTGCTTCTACAAAACTTATCTATGTGTCATGGTTTGTTGCATTTGTAACAGTGACACCTTTTTGAACAAGCTCACTTCTAGCCATTCTAGATATGCATTCATTAGCCTTATACCTAAATCCATTGCAAGTATAATAGTAGCCATTGAAAGATTGAAACATCATGCCATTATTATAACTACTCCTCATTTGATTTTTGCTTTCACTACCTCTATGAATAAATCTATTACATGTATAACACTAAATAGAAAATGATTGAGCATTCTGATTCTTTCTGCTTCTATAATCTACAACCTTATATCAAAACTTATTGTAGGAATAACAATAACCATTAAAAGATGGGAACCTTTATACATTTGGTTGTCTGATAAGAGGCCTTTTAAATTCTTTCTTCTAGTTCTGAATCTTTTTGATGTTGTTCTTCTTTTCATTCTTCCTTTCAACATTGTTTGAGGTCTGATCTACCTTCAAAATTTCTCCTTTTTCAAACCCTAATCCTTCTTTGTCTTTAGAAGCCTTTTGATTTACAATCATCTCATCAAACATTGTGGTAATCTTCTTGAATTTGTCTTCTTGAATCTTTGCTTTCTCTAGATATGATATTAAGGTTACAATCTCTTGTTCAAGCTTTGAACATTCTTCAGATTTATCTTTCAATTTGGCACTTATGCAGTCTTCAACTCTTTTACCTTCTTCAACTTGCACTTTCAGGTTTGTGATAGTCTCATTTGATTGCTTGAGCTGCTCATTTGTTTCTTTGACTCTTTCTATAGCTTTCTTGGTTTTCTCTCTCAAATTCTTAATACATCTGCATCATTAAGATCCTTTTTTACATCTCTATTCTCAGATTCTTCTTTATCCAAATCATCAAGGGCTAATTTGAGTTCTCCTTCCATATCAAATTCACAATATTCTTTAGTAAACCCTTCAAGGATTATCTCTTCTGGAGGAATAGGATACTTCCTTATAGCCATGTTTTCAACCTCCAAGATCTACCTCAACAATGAATCCAATGGAAGGAACCAAGCTCTAATACCAATTGTTGAACACCTAGAATACTAAGAGGGGGGTGAATCAGTGTTCCCTAAAATTCATTAACTTCATCAACTGTAAACATCCATTCAATGCATCACATTAAACTTGTGGTGATAGAAAGGAACATAGAAAGCATGCATCACATCAAAGAACACAAGAAAACCATATTTTACTTGGAAAACCTAAAAAGGGAAAAACCACGGTGAGGATTAGCTCATAATATATTGTAACTGGTTATAAGATATTACAGAATGAATCACTGCCAGGTGGACTCACTATCTAGAGGACTCATAGTCTAGAATAGAAGGAATGACTCACTACCAGGATAAAAAAGAAGGTGGCTCATTGCAAAAGATTGAAATAATACAATGCATCTATAATATGCTAAAGAAAATTCCAATTAAGCCCTATAAACTGACTTAACACACTTCATGCTTCACAACTATCTTATTTTTCTTTATCACATTACATTCATGTCACACCTTGTCACTTTTGCATCAATACATTCATTCTACTACTTCCACTCTCCTACAACACTAAAATGATCTTACATTTATATGTATTACATCTGCAAACACTTACAACATCAATTAGGTCAGCCTATTAGATGAAATGTGCAATATATCAATTTGTTGGCTCAAAACTTAACCACACAAACCTCACACAATAAACCAAAATGTGTGATACATAAAAATAGGTTGTCATGTCCTATAATTACTTTTATAAGTCTGATCAATACATCCTTTAATTCCGCACAACCTCAAACCCTTTAGGTCAACACCGCTAGTGAATCAATAATAGAATGAACCAATAGTTCATTTAGGGTAAACCCACAAAACTGGTTTACAATTCTAGTGAGGAAGGAAAATTGCAAAAAATGCCCCCATGATTTTTTTTTGGTTTTTGGGGGTTCAAACTAACATTTGGTTCAAGCGAACCCAAAGGAGGTTCAATAGAACCCCCCTTCAAGCGAACATATTAAATGTTGGGTCCCACTTTCCTGGGAAAAAAACAAAAGAAAATTTTGTGGAAAAGGGGTTCGCTCGAACCCAAGTTTGAGTGAACCTCCAAGGGGCATTCATTCGAACCTAGGTTAGCTCAAACCTCCCTTTTCCCCCCTTCTCCCCCTCTGGCTCCAAAAATCTCTAGAATTTTTCCCTTCGAAGCTCGAGTTGAGGATGAAAATGGAGGAGACTTCACAGACCTAACTAGATGATGGTATTCCTTAGAACGAGCTATCCAATGAATATAATTTTAATATGTTTTGGTTTTATTATGTATTTTTTTTTAGTTTGATTAAACATAGGGTTTTCACTGAAAATCAAGCTCTTTGTTGTGCACATGTCAAAAAATAGTAGATTATCAAAAATAAAAATAAAAAATATCAATGCACTAGATATTGAAGTCCTTGATCCAAAAAAAAAAGAATTTCAATACATACAAAAAGGGTTATGTTGTATACGGTCCGCCTATGTTTGAATTGTAATTGGTTTGACTTCAAAACTTGATTAAGGAAAAAATATTCAATAAAACACTATGAAACCAAATGAAAGCACTAGATATCATAGTTACAAATCTAAATTCAATTTTTTTAGAATTTTATCCTTCATGGAAAAAAATTATGTTGTATACGGTGAGTGTCACTCCTTAAAAATTGTGTTTACTGAAAAAAACTAGTTTTCAAAGGAGATGGAAAAAGAAGTGCAATCTGATTCCAAAAATTTTGAAAAAAATATATTTAGAATCTACAAACAAAATGTCACAAATCACTAGTTTTTATTATCTTAAAATTCCTCACGATTTAGCCGCTATAGGTGCCCGAAAGTGAAGATTTAGTTAGAAAAAATCAATTTAGTGTCCAGTTTGGCCAAAAATTGTAAACCAATATTGTGGGATCACCCTTCACAACTCAAAATTTTGACTTCCAAAATACTTGCCACTTGGAGAATACATACTTTTGACACCTATAAACACATCCTCAAAACCACATAGCATAACAATCATCCACGGTGGAATGCAAAGCATTCCAATTAGGTACTTTGTCACTATAACTTTGCCATATCCTGAGCGATACACTAGCAACTCTAACTTCAATTACAAAGGACTTCAAGGATTAAAAATTTAAATTTAGATTCCTTCAACATGCAACAAAATTACCTTATAACCACATGACAAGATTCTTCATGGCCGAGCAATACAAACCACAAAACAAGTTCTCTGAACATTGAAAACTACATTCCAAATAGGAAATTTACACAGCACATTTGATCTGCTCTGGACCAACACTTCTTCAATTGTACAATGAGTTAACATCACTGACAACACCATATTCAATCATGCTTATCAAACATCAACTATACATCAATGTTGATATTATGACAATGTTGACATCATTACAATGTTGACATCAATGACAACACCATAGTAACATCATCTGCCTTACACCCACCAATGTTCTCAATGACAAACAAACTTCCAATAGTTATAGTAAGGATTTGTAAGTAGAGTAATAGTATTGTATCCTTTGTTGGTTTATCATTGTAACACAACGAGGTTATAAGAAGCCACAGGATTAGTCTGTTGTGGGAGGGTTTTATTTTTATCTTTTGACTCTTTAATGGATAAAGCACTAAAAAAATTAATTCATAGGGCTCAAAACTAAGTAGAATCAAACACAAACAAATTGAAATTTACTTCTATTGTATTTTATTATTTTATGCTCAATCCACACTGCTAAAATATAGAGGTAATAGAAGGTCTTGGTCTAGCTAATCATGTTTACTTTCTAAAATCTTAGTGTGAAGGTTGTTATCTATTTTATATCATCATAAGTGTTGTTATATCTCAAATTATGGTATTATAAGGGAACCCACTTGGGTTTTACATAGCCTAAAGTGATGAGGAGGACAAATATAAATTTGTCTCCTATTCATTGGCCACTGAACTAGGTTTTTTAATGGTAGGAATTAGATAGTCCTTAGAAAAACCTCCATAATCAGTTGGAAACACCAATAGATTTAGGAATCCATTGGGGATTTCAAGTTTAAATCATAATATCTGCCATAGGTTCCCTAGGACTTGTATTCTGCTATTTATTCATCATGTCCAATGGTTTGTACTTGGGAAAATTAAGTAAAAAAGTTTTATTCAAAAAGCCATATGTTGAAATAAGTCTTAAGAAATTTATTAAGTTTGAAGTTTGATAAAAATATTTGAGAAAAAAATATTATCCCCATTAATTTGGGTGGCAACTCTGATGCTCTGATATATCTCAAAGGACCAGTTGAAAGAAAAAAGAGATTTTATAGGAAAAGCATCAACATAGGAGGTAGGAAATCTCTATTCAAGGGTGACCATATGAAGAGACTTGAAGCAAAACTATCAAGAAGAAAGAAGAAATGAAAAGCAAGGGATGCAAGTAAGTCAAATCCTACCTTTAATAGTCACTTTTCTTATATACATAGTGATGATATCTCTGATAGTTCACCAAAGTAGATGTGTGGCTCCTATGATCCATGATTTTAATGAAGAGAACACATTAACTACACCATTATTGAGATGTGATCTCACAAACTCTGAGATAATGACTGAACAAATAAGGAATATAGGATAGGCTCTAAGAGAGTGTGATCTCAGGCAAGGTATTTCAAACCAAAATACCCCTCTTATAAACTCTATAGTAGAACAAATTTACGATAATCCCACAACCTCAAAATATCCCATTTTTCTCATGAAAATCATTTTACCACTAGTTTGCATCAATTCACAATTGGTATATGCCCCAAAATATAAATACTAGTGCTTCTCAATTTTCTTCACAAATCCTTGAACTTGGAAATACATTTCAAACTGAGGAAGAACTATTAAAGGAAATGAATGATCTTCAACTAGAGTTGAACAAATTAGAGGAATAAAGAATTAGAGAGGCTATAAGAAAGAGAGATGAAATAAAAAAGAGATTCTACCTCTTACCCTGCACGCTTGCCCCAATTTCTCAGTTTTGTAGGACATATATATTAAAAACTTGCCACCATTCTTTGGAATGTGCCTATCTAGAGATTTCACTGCTAAGTTAGGGGGATATTTATCTTCTGACTGGTCTCACATGTTTTTTAGAATCAGATATGGTACAAGGGTAACCATTAAGTCAGAGATTTAGGCCAAAAATCACATAGAGTCGTATGTACCTAGTGCAATAAATGCCAACCTTGTTGTCCATGGTTAGGAAGATCAATCCATGACCTTAGACTTTGGTACACCAATTGGACGCATACTCGTCATGAACCTTGATGAGTGGGCAGCCAAAGATCATGAGACTGATCCTTTCAGTTGCATCCAGATGAGGTAGGGTTGGGTGTTTATGGGTGTTAGCTGCACAAACAATGTGGCTAAATACGAAGCACTGATCCATGGCTTGGAATGGGCCAGGAAAAGGGGTATCAAGTATATGTAGGCTTATGGTGACTTAGAATTGATTGCAAATCAGTTAAGAAATCAAAGTGTGACCAAGAATGATTTGTTGAAGTTATATAAACACAGAACCTCAGACCTAATTGAATATTTTAGTGCTTTTAATCTGTTGTCAATTCCCATAAATATGAATAAAGAGTTAGATAGATTGGCTGTTATCGACTCACAGTTTGATATTCCTTCTGACATTCATAATATCGAGGTACAACAATATGTGAAGGTGGTAGTAAGACCATCTATACCTGATAATACTGTCAGTTGGCAGATTTTTTACAGCGATAAGTAGATAATTAGTTTTCTGATTGAAGAAACAAAATTTTCTGTTGCTAATCAACATAAACTTGAACAACAATATGAGGACCATATTCTGTAGTTGAAGAAAAATAAACTTTCTAAGGGGCTGGTTACCCTTGAATCAATCTTCAACGCTGATGATCAGGTCAAAAAAGAAAAATCTAGCATCACAGTGAAAGAAGAACATTATGAACCAATTGAAATATTCAAGGAAAAGCATCTTAAGCTTGGCAAGGTCTGTACCAAGGAAGAACAAGAAGAATTTGTCTTGCTTTGTCAAGAATTCAGTGACATATTCGCTTGGCAGTATGGAGACCTCAAGGGTTTTAACCATGAGTTGGCTCAGCATACAATTGAGCTTGAACCCAACACAAAACCAGTGAGACAGAAGCAAAGGCCACTGAATCCCAAGCTGGAACACCTTATGAAAATAGAGTTAAACAAGCTGGTTGAAGGTAGTATTATCTTTCCAATAAAGCATACCTCTTGGGTTTCTAACTTGGTGCCTGTCAGGAAGAAGAGCAAAGAGATAAGGTTGTGTGTGGATTTTCGTGATTTAAACAAAGCTTCGCTCAAAGATCACTATCCATTGCCCTCAATGGAACAAATCCTGCAAGTTGTTTTAGGATCTGAGAGGCTCTCATTGCTAGATGGCTATTCAAGGTATAACTAGATTCTTGTTAAGGAGGAAGATCAGTACAAAACAACCTTCACCACCAAGTGGGGTACTATGGCTTATAGAAAAATGCCATTTGGATTGTCAAATGCAGGAGCAACCTTTCAAAGAGCAATGGATATGGCTCTCCAAGGTTTGATAAACATGTTTGTTCTTGTTTATTTAGATGATATCACTATTTTCTCACGACATGCTAATGAACACTTTGATCATCTTAGACATATTTTTGAAAGATGTAGAGAGTATGAAATTTCCTTGAATAAAAAAAAGAGCATCTTTGTTGTTCACAAAGGTAAACTTTTGGGTTGCATTGTTTCTAAAGATGGCATTTCTATAGATCCAGAACATATTGCAACCATTCTGGCATTGCCACTTCCTACAAACAAGAAGGATTTGTAGAGTTTCTTAGGCAGAATAAACTTCGCTAGGAGATTTATTCCTAACATTGCAGCATTGTTGCAACCTCTCACAACCATGCTAAAGAAGAACATACAGTTTAGTTAGATGAGAGAAGGAAAGAATATTTTCAAGCAGATTAAAGAGGCACTTGCAACAACCCCTACTCTTATCAACCCAAATTTTGATAAGGATTTCATATTGTACACATTTGGGGGAGGGGATACCATCTCTGCAATGCTTTGTCAACAAAATAATGAAGGTTTGGAGCATCTTGTAGCTTTCTTTAGTCAGGTTTTACATGATTATGAAACCAAGTATTCATTTGTCAAAAAGCACGTGTTAGCTATAGTTAGAAGCCTAAAGAAATTTAGGCACATGCTATCAAACAATAAAATACAGCTGATGGTTGCTCATTCAACTATCAAAAAATTTCTTCTCAACAAAGATATTAACAACAAGAGAGTATGCTGGATCACAAAGGTGATGGAATATGACATCAAAATAAAGGTTACCAAGCTTGTTAGAGGAAAAGGTTTTTGGGAGCAGCTTGTTGGAAATTCAGAAAATGTTATAATAGTTGAACAACAAGTTGAAACAACCTTTAATAATGAAGACAAAGTTGCTACTCTAGCCATTTTAGCAAACTGGATACAACAAACGATTCATTATCTGCATACAGGTGACTGTCCTGAAAGTTTAGATAGGTCAAAACGTAGATATTTCAGACTTCAGGCAATCCCCTATACAGTGATTGATGGTATCTTGTACAAGAAAGATTATAATGGTGGCTTGGTCAGGTGTGTGGAGCCAGAACATATTCAAAAGTTTGGAAGAATTTCATGATGGGCCAATTGGAGGCCGCTTTGCACCGAGAACAACGACCCTGAAGATAATAAGAGCCGGTTACTACTTGCCTGATTTGTTTAAGGATGCCCACACTTGGGTCAGAAAGTGCAACAAATGTGCAATATTCGTCAGAAAGCAGAAGCTTGCAGCCCTCTCACTTCATCTGATTCAAGTAGAGTATCCTTTCGACAAGTGGGGATTGGATTTCATAGGTCCAATCAATCCACCCTCGAGTGTTGGGCACAAATGGATCTTAACTGCCATAGACTACTTCACAAAGTGGACTAAAGCAGTTTCATTAAAAGATGCAAGAAAACATCTATTCTGAAATTTTATCAGGATTTGGTTTCCAGATTTGGTACACCAGATTCAATAATCTCTTATAACGCTTTGGTGTTCATAGGATTAAGAGTTTCAGATTGGTCAGTGAAGAACAATATTTATTTGAACACTTCTTCAAACTATTACCCATAGGGTAATGGAAAGGTAGAGTCTACAAACAAAAACGTGATAAATATCATTAAGAAAACAATTCAGGAAAATTAGAGGACTTGGCACAAGAAGCCGAAGCTAGCCCTTTGGGCTGATAGGGTTACACCAAAGAGGGCAACTGGTAATTCACCTTACATTTTGACATATGGAAAGGAAGCTAAGGTGCCTATTTCATTTGAGTTGCCCACTCTGAATCTGATTAAAGAATTGAACTTGCTTGAAGAGGAGCCTATGCAGATCAGGCTAGCAAAGTTAATGGAGATGGAGGAAACAAGGAAAGAAGCCTTAATTTTTTGGAAATCCATCAGGAATAGATGAAAAGGACATTTGACAGAAAGGCTACTCCAAGGATTTTCAAGGAGGGAGATCTAGTTTTAAAATGGGATGAGCTAAAGAGTAAGCCCGATAAACATACAAAATTTGATGCTATGTGGGATGGCCCATATGTTATCACTGAATGCAAATAACATAACTGAGGTTTTTCCAATCCCTATCAACGGGATTCACCTCAAGCAGTGTTATTAAAGAACAAAGTTTGTAGATGTACATAGTAGATTAGTTTTAGTTGCAATTTTTATTTTCAATAGGTACCCCATGGCACGTTTCATTTCAGTACTATTTGCTTTCAATAAGTGCAAATGTTGCACCTTTTTTCTGACTCCGTCTTAAATAAAGTCATGATTATATTCTTTCAGTTTTGTTTGTTGCTGCTATTTGTTTCCCAACAGTTGAGTTACAAGATTTCTAAGTCAAAAGATGGTAAAAATGGACTCCATGCCCAATGGATAAGCTACATAACTAGTCTATGGTGTTTAGCAGGAAAAAACTCCGTAGAGGTTGCCAAATTGTTACCTATTTTTAGCTACAACTCAAAACATGTAGAGTTGAATTGCATTCCTCATTGAAGGGTACAAAATTTCTGCTAAAGTATTCATTATATTCTAGAATTTGATTACTTGTGAATTTCTAGTGTTATTATGCAAATTTTTGTAATAGAAAACTCATAAATTTACATAAGAAATGTTGTTTTATTCATGTTGTAAAAACTAAAGTCCCACACAAGCCATGGGAGTAGCTTAATTTGATTTTCATAATCAAATAATGAATACAAAGTAAAGTTGTAAACTGCACAAATAAAGATAATGCAAACATGAAAAAGGGAGTGATTCGTAATTGCTTGTAATGACAAATCGTTTTATACTTTATGTCTTCAAGTTGTTGTGTCTGAGTGTCTCTAGGTTGTTTTGGCTCCAAACTCCATGGTTTCCCGCAAGAGTGTTGAAAGGTGGTGTTAGAGCAATGATAAATCACATCCTTCCTCATGCCTATATTACCAACAAAAATGTAACCTACATCCTATCAGGCATTCATCAGATGATTAAGTCATCAAAAAAGTAGATGTTCAGGGAGCACAAAGTTCAATGGAAGCTTTTAGCTTCAATTATTTTGCTAATTTGTTTGTTTAGTGTGCAGGAACAGGTATAATCAGATCATTTTAACCAACAGATATTGTTATGAGTGGTGAGAAATGTGGCTCCCACAAGGGTTGAGCCCAACTCATAAACAATGACATGGGACAACAAGCATAGTGTTTTAAAAAGTAGTATTTAATTCAACACGATGAAAACAAATCGAGGAAAGCATCTTATTGCTCATTATTTGAAGGAACAACTCAAAGTATCTATATGAGCCTTAAGCATTGATCATTTATGGAAATAAAATCCAATTTTAGTGAAGAGAGAAACACAAATGAACAATAGCTCTTAATATGCTCAAGAAGTTTTCAAGGAAAAATAAGGGACCATGTTGAACTAAGCAATTCCATCAAAATGAGCAAGCACAATCACATCGTATGGTGATTTATGAAAGGATAAACACATAGGATCTTACTATGAGAATGAAGAATAGTAAGAATCTTGAATAATAGAGATAACAACATAACATTGGTCTTAAACTCATGACCTATGCATAAAGTCATAAAAATAAGGGAAACAATGAGAGTAAACTTTTGACAGGATATGAAGATCACATAAAGATGTACAATTTTTCATAAATCAAGAGTTTCAAATGGCATCAATAGACACACATGAGATTAATCAAGATGCAATCCAAGAGCGATCATCTACAAAGATTAACTTTTCTTCATTTAACAGTTGTCTACATCCAAGTTTTATGCTATTGTTATGACTTCCTTGATACAATAGACAAAAATATCATTTGCAGCAAAATGGGTAAAATCTCATGGGCCGCACCATAAACAGAGAGCCAAGGTGTAAAATGGAAACTTTCAGCCACAAAGAGCTTGAAAGATATCAAAATTTACAGTATTCAAAATAAGGATACCCAGCATGCAAAGTCGCAACCAAACAAATCAATGAAAGGTGCTCAAAACAAACAAAGTAGTGATAAGCTAAAACTCATAACCAGATGCAAACCCTTGAAATGAAAAGATTAAGCCATGACCTACAATGAAACTCAATTTTTGTGAACTTTGAAAAAAGAATAAATATATACAACACAAAAATGTCAAAAGCCCTAGCTTGTTTCAAAATAAGGAAAAACCCAAAATGATCCTTGTATAGCCGCGATTGTCAGGTATGGAGAAAATGAAGAAACATAAATAAGCTAGAGGTTTTCCTTCTTTTTACAATTTGTTTATTTGGAATGATCCTTCTTTTTTAAAGAAGAAGTAAAGATACAAAGCTCTCCAAAGGATACAAGTCGCGGCTATGGAGTTTCTTCAAAAAACAAAAAGAAAAATACATGAAGGAAACATGCTACACTCATTCTTGTTGTAGATTTTAAGCTTGAATCAAGTTCTTTTTTCTACAAGAACAAATGAGTAATGCAGAGCTAAAATGAAGATCTTACCAGGCAGTGTTAGCACGATTGACTGTAGAGAAAGCTCGTTGAAACTCCCAAAAAAACCTCAGTATTGACAGAGATTCACCATGAGAAAAGTTATAGAGGAAGCCTCAGTATTGGTGGCGCAACAGGAAGTCTCCAGAAAATACAATGTGTAAAATGCAAAGTGATATGTGGTCGTGTATTTTATTTATTAGAGTTTTCAACCCTACTTTTCACCGACCGAGTTTTGGCATTTTTGCCTAAAATTTTTATTATTTCTTTTCAACTAATACCATTGTATTTGTTAGGGTTTTATTTTTAAACCTTTGTAAATATCCTTTTTTGCAAAACACAACACATTGTAAAAAAATAATGAAGTAGTAATTATAAACTACTTTATTATTTACCATGCAAATGCAAGAGAAGAGAACTCATGATGAATAATAAAGTAATCCATAATTAATTACTTTATTATTTTTTTCTCTAAAACATGCAAAATCAGAAGGGAAGATGGACTGAAGTGGCCTTGAGAATCCAAAAATCATGCAAAGATAAGATAGAGTTAGTGGTGGAGTTTCCTATCACTTTGCTTCAGTTCCTTATCATTTTTGAAGATATTTTGATCATGCATGACATAAGGGGGAGTTTGAGATACTGAGACTTCAGTTAGCTCTAGTTTTGAGCCCTTTTTTTAGGGACTTTCATCTTTGCTCGTGAGGAATTGTTATCAATTTCAGATCACTTTCAGTGCCACCTCCATGCATTTTGGAGCCTTTTCGAGTTACCATTCAATTACATATATTGTGACATGGAGTTCTGAGCTGTTTAGGCTCAATTTACAACATTAGAGAGTACGATTTTCAGCCAGTTTTGCTTTTGCTCGTGGATGGCTTTGAGATTCAAATATTTTGACTTGAGTTATCTTCTTTTGGCTTTTTGAAGCCCTCTATTGTATATATTGGAAAAAAATTTATCTTTTTCCTTTGTTCTTGATTTTTACTCTCTTGAATTTTAAGAGAGAAGAGACTTCATGTAACTTAGTTTTTATAGTTTAATAGATTATGTAGCAACTTTTATAGGTTAATCAAGTTTGTAATTTGCAAGAAAAATTCCTTTTAATTTTCAGTATTTTCAAGTTTTGCCTTCAATATTTTAGGCGTCATCATTGTCTGGGATTCGATCAAAAGATTATTGTGTTTCAGTGTCGAAACCTCTAATATTTCTGTCTTCTTTCATAAATATATGTATGCAATTTAGTTTAAGCTCACTGGTTATACACTGTGCATGTAATTGATTAGTCAATTAGTCGTGAAAACTAAGTGTTTTCCCTCAAAATTGTATTCAATCAAGGCCTCTGTATGAAACATTCAGGTGATTAGGCTTTCAAATCAAGTTGTTCAAGTAGAGGTACTGAGTAATCATTTGTGAATTAAGTTGCAGTTTAGATTTCCAATTAGGTGCATCACCGAATTTTTAATTTTAGTTCATGCATTCAGTTCAATCCTTCTTACCCTTTTCTCAAAATGAATCATTCAAGTACCTAATTGATCATCATATAGGAACCAACCTAGAATCTAGAGGTTTAGTTTCATCATAGGGTACCCACAACCTGAAACTATTCCAATGTTTCACCAGATTGCAAAAATCTTAAAGGTTTTCTAGTACGGGTGCAATCCTGGTGATAACAATATGAAAGCTTATTATCATACTAGTGTCACTACCATCCCAACATATCAAAATCGGGCTAGAAGCAACAATCAAATAAATTTTCCTATCAATAATTCCCTTTTGAATACCTAGAGTAACCCTTTGCCTAATGTTACATCACAAATTATGCCTAATACAAGTAATATGGGAAATCTTACCCAAGCAGGATCTAATCCTTCTACTTCACAGAATAATCCTAATGCATGTTCAATACCTATGAATTCTAGTATTTCAATAGGTCCTCAAAAAAACCCTACCCAAAACTATCATCTTCAACATAATGCCCAACAATAAGGTATTGGTATGGGTGGAATATCCCAACAACAATATTTGGGAATTACACATTATATGCCAAATAATCAAGGATATAATCAAATGGGTTCTCAAATGCAATACAGTGCCCCACCAAACATAGGAGGTCAATATATCTCTATATCTCAACATCAACATATACAAAAAATGTCCCTATAAATCAAAATGCTCAGTTGAACCCTGGAGTAGGAAATATTCCAGGCAAAGGACCTTTACAGATGGAAACGTATAGATAGTTGATTTTTTATGGCATTCCTAGTTACCCTAATCAAGTTTCCAATGAAGTAAGATCATATTTAGCAAGTTTTTTTGGGAATGATGTTATTACTGGTGAACACCTTAGGAACTTTATGAATCTAATGGATGATTTTGAGGTGGAACATGAAGATGTGGTAATGAAGATTTTTATGTAATCCTTGACTAGTGAAGCTAGAGACTAGTATAGAAATTTACCAGATGCAAGCATAGGATCATGGGATGATTTTAAAAGAGTGTTCAAAGAATAATATGGGGACAAAACTAACCCAATATTTTTAATAAATGAATTTACTAGCATTTGTAAGGGCTCTAATGAATTGGTATTAGAGTTCAATACCATAACTAATAGGTTATTTAGTAAAATTCCACCATACATGAGGCCTAATGAATCTATGCGACTTATTTTGTACTGTAATTCTTATGATCCAAAGATGGGTTTTGAATTGAGAAACAAGAACCCCCAATCATTGAGGGATGCATTTAGGATTGCAACTCATATTGAGAATAATAAAAAGGCTTCTGGAAAAGTAAACAAAAGAGATGAAGTGAAAATTTTGAAGAAACCAAAAGGAAATCAAGGTAAAGTTGAATCCCCCAAAGACAAACTTAACAAGGTAATGAGTGATTTGAAAGATCCAAGTTATAAGGTAGCAAAGTGATAAGGTAGAAAAGTGAAACCCTAGGACTTCACCTTAGGATTTCATGCGTTTTTCCAATGCCTTATCATTTTAATTTGAGATTGGCTAGGGTATGAGATTGACTTGCAACCTGAAGGTGAGTCAATCAACCCTAAGATATGAATTGGAATGGATTTTTGAATGAAATGCAATGATGCAACTAAACAATAATGAAAATGCATTATTCTGATGTAAATACAAAAAAGTTGGAAACTAATAGTCAAATTTAGAGACCAGAAATGGAAAGAGTGGACATGTATGCACCTATAGTTCAAATCTAAGCTAATTTTAGGTGGACTAGGGCATAAGGACACCCTATTCTAGGTTTCTAAAACTAAAATATGATTTTGTAGTCCTCAGCTCCCTAGTCTATAGCTTCTTCCTTCTGGATCTCGTTGTCAAATCTTTGTTTGTTAATGAGAATGAGTTTTCAGATGTTGTTAAGTTGTAGGGTTTGAATGCATGAATGTGTGAATTGTCTTCAAATCTTCCTTCAAATCATATTCAAATTTATACCTACACGTTTAAAAGGAGAGGAAGGGTTGTGTCATATAGGGGCTTACCTCAGTCAAACCCCCATGTTGGTGTTTCCACCCCCACAATGAAAAAAATGATAGAAGAGAGCTTATCCTTTTGAGGGATAGAGGATAAATGGTAAATGAATGATGAATCAACAGTGGACTGCAACTCACCACTCAAATTTTATTTTCTTGAAGGACTAAAGTCACACACATCTCCTCAAGGTTTCATTGCAAATTTTCTTGGATTGCTTTGAAGACCTGCAAGTTTTAGTCCTCACAAACAAAATGTATGCATAAACTTAAAAAAACTCACATAAAACTTGACATGATGTTTTGATGATGAAATGCTACAACAATCTTGCTCTTGAATTCTCTTGACTTGATAATAATTGCTTGATAATGATCTTGCTTCCAATTCTTGCTCACTTCTTTTTCACTTATTTCTTATTAGTTCCTAAATGATGAAATGACTAGGTATTTATATGTAATTGATATAATTTCTTGAAAATTAAATGTTGATGGATGATAATTAGAATTTGAATTTCAAATATTAAATTACTATTTCCAACACTTTGAATTTTGGGGCCACATTAAGGGGACTAGGGTGCAAGGATTCCCTAGTCTAGATCCCTCAATTTTTGGGATCTAAAGTGCTAGGAGAAAAATATCAAGTGTGTACTTGGATCTTGCACATTTTATTTTTTGATAAGTATTAAAATGGGCCATGGGATGTGTAATTTAGGAAATTGGGTGTATAATTAGGTGCAATCAATTATGAGGGAGAAAAACATAATGTGAAATTATCAAGGGTGATAATTTATGATCCTACACAAAAAATGATAAAGGTTTATCTTAGGATAAACCCAATTATCAAAGGCATGAGAGAATGCCTAAATTATTAGACCAACCTTACAATACAAATTGGCACAATGATAAACCTATTTAGAATAACTAGAGAATGATGCCAATTATAAAGAAAATCTTGATCCTCTAAAGAGGAATAATGCTAGAATTTTGCAGAAGATAATCCTTAGTGCACACCTTGCTAGTTACCTCACTCTTCTTAGCAATGTAGGGTTGCTCAATCCCTTGGAGAACATCATGTTTCATGTGATGAATATGATAGCCCACAAGATGACGAACATGATGTAAATATGTTGTCAATTAGATTTAACCCAATAGTTGTTGATTACTCTTCAGATGAAGGATGTTTAGAGCTAGATATTTGTGATAAGAGATAACAAAGTGACAATTACCATCAACAAATATTTTTTGATGGTGAAAAAGAGCATCTTGATGATGTGCAAAATGTTGAATCTGACCCCAACATTAGATTAAGAAGGCCTTCAAATGCGGAAATTAGAGCATTAATTGTTGCAACTATTGCCCAAGTCAAAAGAAATTATAATTTGAGAAATAGAGAAATCAATGATGATCAAGGGAAGCCAAATAGTATTTTTATAAGAGAAAATAAGAATGAGACAAGAGCTAAATCTCTTATAAAAAAACATGAGATTAAAGGAAAATACATTGAGAAAATTTGAAACCAAGTTATTTCTCTTATGATAAAGGATAAATATCATAAGGCGATGGCAAAAAAGGAGGGTTCCAAGGACCGATAGAGAATTGTCTTGGGGGTAAATCAAAGAAAGATAATGATGAGATCATATCTATTGATTAGCATAACTTTATTCCAAAATACATCCCAGTAGATATGACTCAACTTCTATCCTAGATTAAGATATTAGTTCCTCTGTTAGAAATGACGAGGATAGAGGAACACACAGAAAATGCAGTTTCCATAATTAGTGGGGAAATTTTAGTCTCTGATGTAAAGAAGGTGATTGCCCCACCTAAAAAGGGGAAAGAAAAATCAAGAAGATTTGAACCTAAAATTTCAAATAATGAAATACCAGAAGTATTTTTGGGCACTACTCTGACTACTTGTCCAAATCAAGTTGACCCATTTTATGTAACTCTACAAGTAAATGACAAGTTAATTAGGAATTGCATGATTGAATCAAGGAAATCCACCAATATTATGCCCTTGTCCCTAATGAAAGAATTGGGATTGCAAGTAAATAAAGTATTTGGAAAATTCTTTGATATGGATTCTAGGGAAGTTCCAGTTATTGGGATAATGAAAGATGTACATTTCAGGCTAGTTGCATTCCCTGAAAAGGACTATGTAATGAATGTAATTGTTGTTGGCATTCCACCACAGTAGGGAATACTCTTATCAAGAAAATGGTCAACAACAATTGGAGGAAGCATGAAATTGGATCTCTCATATGCCATGATCCTTATTAATGGTAGGGATGTTAAATTAAACAAAGAAAAGAGGTCCCCCAATTTTATTGAAGGTTTACAATCAATTAAACATGTGCATTTTTTTGATATAGACATTGGGAACTTTAAAGTTTTAGAGTCAAAAACCACAAAAAGTAAAGATGCACCTATAGTTGAAGAAGTAAGGGAACAAGATCAGGAAGATGACATGTGACCATGTATTTTGATGGGCATGTTCAAAGGAACGATTAGGTCTTGGGGTGATCATTATATCAACAAGAGGTACATCCTATAAATACTCACTCTCTTTAAAATTTGAGAGTACCAATAATGTAGCAGAGTATGAGGCCTTGTTATTAGGACTAAAAGTTGCTATCAAACATAAAATCAAGAAACTTAGAGTTTTAGGGGATTACGAGTTAGTTGTATCTCAATTCAGAGAAAAATATGCATTAAAACAAAAAGGATTGAAGCAATACAAATATGTTGTTTGGGATAATATTGGAATGTTTGAAGCATTTTCAATTGAATGGGTTGAAATATCAAATAATGCAATGGTAGAACTTCTTGCCAACATTTCCTTGAGACTCGATGATGTTACTTTTTTTGGAATATCTAAGGTTGAGGTCCAAATAAGGCAATCCACCCCAGATAATATTAAAAAATGGAAGCTATTTAATAATGACCAAGATTTATTGATTTTTTTGCATTGTATAGATGAATACCATAGCCAAGAAATTGATTTCCAAAGTTTTGTAGAGGAATGAGATAATCCAACTCAAAAATAATAAAACTGCTAAAGGTTTGGTGGCCTTAGAGAGAGTTTTTGACAATTATGATAAGTGTAATGTCAAAAAAACTTTTACACATGAGAAAGACCTAGATGAAGTCAATTTGGGGACTGAGTATGCACCTAAGAAAGTCTACATTGGTAAAAACCTCAATCCTAAGATTAGAAAAATGCTTTTTTCCCTCATTAGGAAATACATGAATGTCTTTTCTTGGTCATATGATGACCTAAAGGACTAAAAGTAAGATTTGTCCCAACATGAAATTCCCCTTAAACCAGATGTCGAGCCTTTCAGACATAAGAAAAGACCCATAAATCCTACACTATCACCTAAGATGTGGTAAGAACTAATTAAACTTAGAGATGGTGGTATCATCAAACCTATTAGACATTCTACCTTGGTTTCAAATTTGGTGCCGGCTAGAAAAAAATAGAGATATAAGATTATGTGTAGACTTTAGAAACTTGAGTATATCTCCATTAAAGGAAAATTATCCATTGCCAAACATGGAGGCAATGTTACATAGGGTCATTGGTTGTGAAATTTTATCAATGATGGATGGGTTCTTTGGTTATAACCAGGTGAAAGTCAAGGAATTTGAACAATACAAGACTGCTTTCACTATACTATGTGGCACATATGTTTATGTAAGGATTCCATTTGTCTTAACTAATGCAAGAGAAACATTCCAAAGAGCTATGGATGTTGCATTTTTATATTTCATAGATATATTCATGGTGGTGTATTAGGATGACCTAACATCATATTCCAAGAAGAAAAAGACCATTATATGCATTTAGAAAAGATCTTTACTAGAGCCTTGAAATATGGTATTTCTCTTAATCCTAAGAAGTGTTTTTTTGGGGTAACAATGGTAAATTATTAGGCCACATAGTATCTAAATAAGGCATTAAGATTGATCCTAAGAGAGTGGTAGTAATTGAAAAAATTCCAATCCCTAAGATAGTAAAGGGGATCCAATCATTTTTTGGGAAAATCAACTTTGTTAGAAGATTTGTCACCAACTTTGTTGAGAATACTAAGTCCATCTCCAAGATGCTAAAGAAACAAAAATCAATTGCATGGGGAGATGAGGCTATACAAGAATTAAATAACATCAAAAGGGCTATCAAATAAGCACCAATGCTTAAATCACTTGATTTTACTAAACCTTTTTAGTTATTTTCTTTTGCATATTTTCATACTATTGTTGTTGTATTGTTGCAAAAAAATGACGAGGGTTATGAACAACCCATTGATTTCTTTAGAAAATCGCTCTAGGTAGTAGAATTAAAGTATGATATTATGGAGAAACAATCTTATGCTCTTTTCAAAGTTGTTAATAATTTCAGATCTTATTTGGTGGATGCAAGGATAACAACTTATGTTCCTAGTGTTGCAGTCAAGGAAATTTTTACTCAACAGGAAGTCATTGGAAGAAGGTACAGATGGATCAACAAGATCCTACAGTTCAACATAGATCTCTAGATCACTAAGCTGGTTAGAGGACAAGGCTTATCCAAATTGATGGTTGAATATAATCTTGAAGCCAACCAAATCAACCAGGTGTAGGATGATACATTTAGGAAAGAATGTGGTGTGCAATCTTGTCTTTGGTATCAGGATATCTTGTATTACTTAAAGAATATGTATTTCCCAAATCACATGACTGACAATTAGAAAATAAATCTGAAATTGCATGCCCTAAAGTATGTCATGATATAGGATTTCCTTTATTGGAGGGACAAGGCTGGTGTTCTACTTAGATGTGTTGATGAGGAACAAGCTACCAAAATTCTTGAAGAGATGCATAACGGAGGTTGTGGAGGAAACTATATGGCCAAGATAACTACTCACAAAATCATAAGGTTTGGATATTGGTGGCCTTCTCTATTTTTTGGCACACATGGGATGGTAAAAAGATGTGATGCTTGCCAAAAGTTTTTTGGTAAGCTAAAATTCTCTCGTGCCCCACCTTTGAGAACATTGAATGACGAAGATCCTTTTCAACAGTGGGGCATGGAATTTACTAGTGAACTTACTTCACCAAATGGGTAAAAGTTGTCATAGATGGATTTTTGTGGCCACAAATTACTTCACCAAATGGGTAAAAGTTGTCCCAACCAGGAAGACAACTAGCAAAGTTGTCATTGATTTTATCATGGAGAACAACATCATACAATTTGGAACCCTTGAAAAGCTAATTATGGATAATGATATGTGATTCAAATTAGAGGAGTTTACAATTTTTTGTCATAAATATGAAATTTTCATATCATATTCTTCTCTATATCACCCCCAAGGGAATGGACAAGCTAAATCTAGCAATAAGAGTTTGATGGAGATCATGAAAAGAGTAATAAGAAAAAATAATTTAAGGTCAAGGGATTCAAAATTAAAGTTGGCACTGTGAGATGATAGGACAACAATAAAGAAAGCCATTGACAAATCTCCCTATGATTTAGTATATGGGTTGGATGCCAGATTTCCAATTAACAATTTATTGCCTGTATATAAATTCATCCAAGAATATGAGGAAGATATCAATGATATCGTGATGGTTAGGATCAATCAACTTACAGAATCAGATGAGTCAAGATGGAAAGCACAAAGCACAAACCTCAAGAAATAATTATAGGTCAAATACTTGTTTGACAAGAAGACATCAAACAAAACATTCTTAATAGGAGATATGGTCTTGATGTGGAATGCCATAGTCCAAGATAAAGGTAAACATGGTTAATTTGAAGCCATATGGATAGTTCCTTATGTTGTCCTTGATAATCATGGTGAGAATTCATATTTCTTGTAGAATATGGATGAGGAAACTTTGGAATTGCCAATGCATGGAAAATTCCTTAAACCCTACTTTTCATAAGTAGGACATATCCATGCATATTGTATTTTAGTGTAAAGTATTGTACAATTTCCCAGTTTTTGTTTTTGGTTTTTTGTTTGGTCTACCTAGAGATTCCTGGATCCCTCCCTTGTTCCTACAAAACAAGTGTCCCCAACTAGAGCCATTGGTGGTACTTGCAAAATTATGCCTCCTTTGACATTTTTTATTTGAATTTTTTTTAAATCCTCAAAATTATGCAGGGATATGAAAAAATTATGTGTTAGGTACTCTAAAACCCTAAGTTTCATCCAAAACCCTACTGTGTATGTAATGCCCTTGCACATTTTATATTATGTCATTGACCTATGACTGGGGTCACCTTTCACTTAAGTTATAACTTTTAGGATTCAATCTTGTGTGGTCACCAACCCCGTAGGTTATTGAGTCAACTTGTTATTATTTAATTCCTAATGTCTTAGGTCTATGTCCCCTTTTTCATTAATTTCTCAACCCCTTTTTACTAGCACAAATTTAAGACATAGAATTCGCATGTGCTTAAATGATATCACTTAAGTTGCCCACGAAAGGAAGGATAGGCGCCCATTTTTTGCCCCATTCCACCATTCTACATGAAATATTTTATTAAGTAAATAGTGCTCCATGGAATTACTGAAATGTTGATAATTATGAACATTTAAGTGGATTTTGTGATTCCACAAAGGGTATGTTGTTGAAGGGAAAGATGGTTTCTGGAACTATGAAATCATCGCCACATGGTGTTAAATTATTGTTCAAGGTTGTAAACCTTTTGTGAGGGGTAAATTTGTGACACATGGCATGATCTTAAGGCATTCCATGTCTGTGGGTAGCTTTACAAAAGGGAAATTAATAGCTCGTGGAATTGTGAAAAAGGGACACGTGGTCCGTTATTAGTGTTTTCAGGAGGTACTCTATCAAAGGAAATTGAGGGTGGACATGTGGCACACTCTCAAGGTGTTTTCATGAGTCTACAAGCTCTTCACAATATATATTTTTTAGGTCATAGAATTGCAAAAAATTGCCATGTGGACTATCTGATGACATCAACTCTTTTTGTTGACTTTTTTGATGATCCCACTTGGAGTGAATTTATTGGTTGAAGATCTATCAACACATGTCAAATATTTTCAAATCGATCAAATCATCTCTAGTCATGGATCTTGTTTTATCATCAAGAGATCGATGATCCATATTCAAACTTGGGAAACATATAGCTGGAGGCCTTGGCTTGTGCAAGCTGAGAGTAATGGCGGACAAGATGGTTTTCTACCAGATTTTTACCATAATTTCTTACATAAATATTATAATCTAGCCTATAATTCAACTCATTTGGCATCTAAAGCATTTGATGAGAGAATTTACAGAGATTCAATGTTTTCTATGATGAACTAGGGTTTTCAAAAAGCAAAAAGAAAGTGCATCTTTGTACGTGAATTTGATCAAATTGTAGTCCTAGGGTTTGCAGTAAGAGATTGTATACCTAGTTTATTCACCAAAAGTATCAAAATATCTAGGAACTAAACATAGAAACCATACTTTTAAAATGGAATTGTAAACATGAGTCATTCAAAGGAACAAGCTTATACTTCAAAGAGGTAATTTAATGAGGACCTAATTTCCCAACTCCATAGTTCCAAAAAGAGGCCTATCCAAGTCCATGGTCCTGGTGTCATTTTTGGTCTAATAGACAATTGCAGAGATTGTAGGGATGTTGAGCTTCCTCTCACTGGGTGAGAATTATTTGTACACTAGTATAGGAAAAGAAATTCTAAGGTTCCCATCTCTAATTTTTGGACATACGACCTAGGGAAATTGATTGTCCCTAATGTATTCATGGATGTGGACTTTCTCAAACACATCACCAATAATTATTATGATCATGTGAGGGTTTTAAGAGTTGCAAATGGAGGGGAATTGATCAGGATTGATAAGGCCTTCATCTTTGAAGTTTTTAGCTTGAAATTAATAGCTAACAAGGTTATAGATTTTGATTTGTTTAAACAAAAATATCAACATGACATAAATAGTCTTAGGGCGCATTGGCTTCCTAGGTATAGATTGAAGGGTTTCAATGGAAGGTCTGTAAGAATCCCTCCCAATGAGATAGAGTACTTCAATTTGTATTCTTTTGAAGATTATTTTATTAGAACATATTATGCATTGTGCCAAGTCTCAGGAGGTGATGCCCATAGAAAAAACCAATTCCTCTTATGTATATGGATGTGGAAATTTAACACCCATTGGTAAATATTGAGTTTGATTTTATCACATATGTAGCCAATGCTGGTTCAACAAAAAAATGGTGGAAGTAAAAAAGAGTAGCAAGATGATTAATCTCATATGGTATTCTTTCATTTTTCATATGTTTTTATATGGGGGAAGAGGAATGTGGGATCAAGCCATGTAAATTCGCATTGATGATGGTAAAGGAAACCCCATTCGTGTCTAATTCTGGAGCCATATATGGGATAGGAATTGTGAGTCTTCCAATTTTATAATTTTTGAAAATTATTTTTTTCAGGAAGACTCTTTCACACATGGGAGTTGAGGAAAAAAGATTGCAAAAGGAAATTCTTTATTTACTACAACCAAAAGATAAGGTGTCAAAGTTGGGAGTTTAGCATAATTGGGGAGTATCAATCTCCACACTAACTCCAGAGTCATAAGGGTGTATGGATTCCCTATTGGTCCTCATGTGCTACCAAGATGCGTGCCATTCAAATTGGCACTTTTGGGAATAATATGGTAGATTAGTGAAGCTGACGTGACCCATCTTAAGGGGCAAAAGAAGATAATCATTCTTCCCATTTTCTATAGTTTATTTGACTTCACAGTCATGAGAGAGGGATTGGATCAATTATACCCCTGCTTCAAGTTTACAAGATGACCTAGGAGATTGCAAGAACTTGTGACCCTAAAGGATTCATAAATTAGGTGAGGCTAAGAATAAAGAGGTCAATTTTCCAACATACAATTTATTTCAATGAATATGTTCTAAGAAACTGCAAGGATGAGTAGGAGGTTGCAGATAGGAAAATAAAATGGGTTTCCTATAATAAGGTAGAGATTGCCAAGAAAAAGAGGAACCCAAATTATGAAGGTGCATATGCAAAGATTAGGGACCCAATTGCAAGGATCCAAATGATCCTAAATACTATTGATAAAATAATTGGGAATGCCCCAATTTTGGAGGAGAGGTCCTCATATAAGCCTAACATAGATTCATCTATTTAATATTTTGTAAAAAGGTCAAAGGGACCTATAATAAGGGAGCCTTCCCCATAAAGTCCACCACATGTAGTACCACCTTCTCCTCCTCAAGTGCCACTATCCCTTGTAGAGCTTCCCCTAATACCTAATTAACTAGTGTAACTAATCATACACACAATTTAGTGGAATTAAACATCCTTTATATCTGATTTTTTTTTTTTATTCAAGGGGTAAACGCTTTTGAACCGGAGCTATGAAACGGAATACAACCATTCAACAATACCACCCCAATGGGGTTTGAACCTTGGTGGCGAGAACAACAATGCCACCTTTAAACCATCACACCATGCCAAAACCGGCAAAATTGTATGATATTAAGGGTATGAGCCTTTGGTTGTTGGCTCTACAGGCAAGAAGCCCCGCCATTTCACCAAAGGGTCTCCCTTTAACACCAAGGGAAAACAGTCTCCATTTGTTGACGTGGTAGAGAATGACCCCACAAGGTTTGAACCTTGGTTGTTGGCCCTACAGGCAAGAAGCCCCACCACTTCACCAAAGGGCCACCCCAAACAATAATTTATAATTATATCTGAGTTATTCATCATTAAAAGGGGGGATTCATTTCATTTTCAACTAGGGAATCATAGAATTAAGATGATGCTAGC
>VDFB02281492.1:981899455-981954282 GCA_007258455.2 Sequoia sempervirens
ATACTACAAGTTCGAATTGCAATTGCATGTATAATATACTCTTCAATGAATCTTCAGAGGCTTTAGAGGATTCACCAACAATCTTTGTATTTTCTTCTTCCTTCTGCTCATTCTTCTCCCTTTTCAACAGATTTCTCATTATTCGGAGGAGAAAAATATTTAGTATTTTGTGCCTTTGATTTCTCTAGGAACTCTTCTTTTTTCTCATCATCCTTCTTCATATCCAAAGAGGGCATAATTTTTTCTTCTTGTGATTCATCCTTCTCTGATATGTCCTCTCTCTCTTTCTCTTGTTCTTCTACAACCATATTCTCCACATCCTGAGGGATATTTTTTGTCATCACATCCTCTTGAACATCCTCTTCTGTAGGCCCATGTTTTGGTGCATGCTTATCAAGTTTAATTTTAGGTTCATTGAATTCTGAGCTATAAGTATCATGTTGTATTTCACTTCTACTTTCCAAAGACATTCCCAAATTTTTAGCTAGATCTGCAACCTTTTGCATTGTATCATTTCTCAACTTCTCAATATCTTCTTTATCCCTACTCATCAAGGTGATAACTATTTGTTTTGTTCTAAACCTCATACTGTACAATTAAGCCAATTTTTCTCTATCTTAATCAGAAAGAGAAGAGCCAATCTTCTCCAAGGAAAATACCCTCATTTTTGCATCTTTTTCTACAACCTCTTTCCTTCTGCCAGTCAATACATTCTTCAAATCCTTAAGAAAATGATCTTCAATATGCACTAAGCTAGTACAAAACATTACCATTTACTTTACAATAGCTTCTTCTATTGTAGCTTAGTCCAAATCATTTGAATCTGAATACATTTTAGCAATTTCTTCCAAAATCTCATGCTCAGCCATACAATTGAATAATGTATCTAGCCTTAGGGGGCTATGTTTTATTTGTAGAGGGGTCTTTTCTTTCTTCTTCCCCTTAGCCTTGGGTAATTTTTCTTCTTTTTTGAACCCTAACTCTTTCTCCCTCACATGAATTTTGAATGCTTTCTTAGATGCTTCTCAATTTCTTCTTCACTGTAAGTAAACACAATATCGACTTTTGTCTTCTTTACACTTGTCTCTACTTGAGAGACATTGTATTTCCTTTTCCAAACCAACTTAGGTCCTTCATCATCATCATCATCATCATCATCATCATACCCAACATATATTTCTCTTGTGGATTTTTCTTTCCTTCTCCTTTACGAAATACTTTTTTGTGCTACAGGGGCACTAGATATTGCTTTCTTCTTCACACCAACTATAGACTTAGTTCCAAAGACTTTAGAAACTATCAGAGAGGAGGTAGAGGTCCTACCTAACCTTCTAATGCTAGGATCACCTTTTGGGGGACTAGATATGCCTTTGGATTTCTTTGTAGGACTTTTTGATATACCCATCATTTCCTCAACTTGTGCCTTCATCTTCTCAACATTTTTCTTGATCTCCTTTTGCTTTTTCTCTATATGTACTGCATTAGATTTTTCTTCATATGTGCTATATCTTCCTTATTTAGTATCTTTAGTGTTGGCATGTGGCGACTGATCATGCTCTACTATACACCCCGACATGTATCCATGCCGGGGTCTGGGGCTAGGCTGGGTCCCAGGCGGGGGTTTGGGGGTGGCAGCCCCTAAGAAAAATTTTCCTCCTACTTTTTCGCGTCGTCACCAAAAAAGGGAAAAATCAATGGAAAAAGAAAAAGAAATGCGATTATTTGCAAGATTGTAATAGGTTTTTTCACTGGATAATAAAATCATTGGATGGGTGCAGTTTGGTGGATGTAGCCCGGATTGGGTGAACCACGTTAAATTCTCTATGTTATAATTTATTTTGTGTGTTTTAGTTTCTCTGTTTATTAATTAAATCTGCATTTAATTGTTAGATATCTGCCATTTCTAACCCTAACATTAAGGCATACTCAACATATGTTCTTCCAGAATGGTAATTACATCCTCTACTACCTCATATCCCATTTTACGAATCCATACTGTCCTAGGTTCAACAACTTCCATAATGCAACAATCTTTACTAACCATGAAGATAAAATCATTTTTGTACTTCTCAATGACACTTTTGAGAACACTTCACTTTTCCTTTGCTTTGCTCTTCTATTTTCAAGAATTCGATCACAAATTAACTTTTCATATACGAAACCAATAGTATAAACACCTTTTGGATGACCTAAAAAGCATTGATTGCATTGATTCAAAGTTAGGTCAAAAAGTTGTTAGACCCTAACTGTGTAGTCATAGTCACCTTAAATTTGTCTACAAAATTTTGAAACAAAATATTTTTCACTAGCGATTTCACCAATAGATCGAGCATATCAAACCACACATTGTATCAACGTGCTGAAGGCATCAACAAAATATCTTTGGTAGGGGCTTAAAGGTTTTCTGTTAAAACTCCCCCAGAGCCAAAGATCTTTATTTAGTTTCAAAGGAAACATCTATACCAAGGGCTAGCATAATCTCATTCTTCAATTCACTCTCTTCTTTCTTCTTCCAGATCTTGTTTATTTCATTCTTCATCTCAACTAGATCCATTTTCTTTACTAGATTAGCCTTCTTTTGTGAAATAGAGGGTTTCACATTCTTGCTTCTACAAAACTTATCTATGTGTCATGGTTTGTTGCATTTGTAACAGTGACACCTTTTTGAACAAGCTCACTTCTAGCCATTCTAGATATGCATTCATTAGCCTTATACCTAAATCCATTGCAAGTATAATAGTAGCCATTGAAAGATTGAAACATCATGCCATTATTATAACTACTCCTCATTTTATTTTTGCTTTCACTACCTCTATGAACAAATCTATTACATGTATAACACTAAATAGAAAATGATTGAGCATTCTGATTCTTTCTGCTTCTATAATCTACAACCTTATATCAAAACTTATTGTAGGAATAACAATAACCATTAAAAGATGGGAACCTTTATACATTTGGTTGTCTGATAAGAGGCCTTTTAAATTCTTTCTTCTAGTTCTGAATCTTTTTGATGTTGTTCTTCTTTTCATTCTTCCTTTCAACATTGTTTGAGGTCTGATCTACCTTCAAAATTTCTCCTTTTTCAAACCCTAATCCTTCTTTGTCTTTAGAAGCCTTTTGATTTACAATCATCTCATCAAACATTGTGGTAATCTTCTTGAATTTGTCTTCTTGAATCTTTGCTTTCTCTAGATATGATATTAAGGTTACAATCTCTTGTTCAAGCTTTGAACATTCTTCAGATTTATCTTTCAATTTGGCACTTATGCAGTCTTCAACTCTTTTACCTTCTTCAACTTGCACTTTCAGGTTTGTGATAGTCTCATTTGATTGCTTGAGCTGCTCATTTGTTTCTTTGACTCTTTCTATAGCTTTCTTGGTTTTCTCTCTCAAATTCTTAATACATCTGCATCATTAAGATCCTTTTTTACATCTCTATTCTCAGATTCTTCTTTATCCAAATCATCAAGGGCTAATTTGAGTTCTCCTTCCATATCAAATTCACAATATTCTTTAGTAAACCCTTCAAGGATTATCTCTTCTGGAGGAATAGGATACTTCCTTATAGCCATGTTTTCAACCTCCAAGATCTACCTCAAAAATGAATCCAATGGAAGGAACCAAGCTCTAATACCAATTGTTGAACACCTAGAATACTAAGAGGGGGGTGAATCAGTGTTCCCTAAAATTCATTAACTTCATCAACTTTAAACATCCATTCAATGCATCACATTAAACTTGTGGTGATAGAAAGGAACATAGAAAGCATGCATCACCTCAAAGAACACAAGAAAACCATATTTTACTTGGAAAACCTAAAAAGGGAAAAACCACGGTGAGGATTAGCTCATAATATATTGTAACTGGTTATAAGATATTACAGAATGAATCACTGCCAGGTGGACTCACTATCTAGAGGACTCATAGTCCAGAATAGAAGGAATGACTCACTACCAGGATAAAAAAGAAGGTGGCTCATTGCAAAAGATTGAAATAATACAATGCATCTATAATATGCTAAAGAAAATTCCAATTAAGCCCTATAAACTGACTTAACACACTTCATGCTTCACAACTATCTTATTTTTCTTTATCACATTACATTCATGTCACACCTTGTCACTTTTGCATCAATACATTCATTCTACTACTTCCACTCTCCTACAACACTAAAATGATCTTACATTTATATGTATTACATCTGCAAACACTTACAACATCAATTAGGTCAGCCTATTAGATGAAATGTGCAATATATCAATTTGTTGGCTCAAAACTTAACCACACAAACCTCACACAATAAACCAAAATGTGTGATACATAAAAATAGGTTGTCATGTCCTATAATTACTTTTATAAGTCTGATCAATACATCCTTTAATTCCGCACAACCTCAAACCCTTTAGGTCAACACCGCTAGTGAATCAATAATAGAATGAACCAATAGTTCATTTAGGGTAAACCCACAAAACTGGTTTACAATTCTAGTGAGGAAGGAAAATTGCAAAAAATGCCCCCATGATTTTTTTTTGGTTTTTGGGGGTTCAAACTAACATTTGGTTCAAGCGAACCCAAAGGAGGTTCAATAGAACCCCCCTTCAAGCGAACATATTAAATGTTGGGTCCCACTTTCCTGGGAAAAAAACAAAAGAAAATTTTGTGGAAAAGGGGTTCGCTCGAACCCAAGTTTGAGTGAACCTCCAAGGGGCATTCATTCGAACCTAGGTTAGCTCAAACCTCCCTTTTCCCCCCTTCTCCCCCTCTGGCTCCAAAAATCTCTAGAATTTTTCCCTTCGAAGCTCGAGTTGAGGATGAAAATGGAGGAGACTTCACAAACCTAACTAGATGATGGTATTCCTTAGAACGAGCTATCCAATGAATATAATTTTAATATGTTTTGGTTTTATTATGTATTTTTTTTTAGTTTGATTAAACATAGGGTTTTCACTTTGAAAATCAAGCTCTCTGTTGTGTGCACATATTTAGAAAATAGTAGATTATCAAAATAAAATAAAAATATCAATGCATAGATATTGAAGTCCTTGATCAAAAAAAAAAAGAATTTCAATACATACAAAAAAGGGTTATGATACAGTCCGCTATGTTTGAATTGTAATTGGTTTGACTTCAAAACTTAATTAAGAAAAAAATTCCAATAAAACACTATGAAACCAAATGAACATGCTAGATATCATAGTTACAAATCTAAATTCAAAAAAATTATAATTTTATCCATCATAGAAAAAAAGTTATGTTGTATATGGTGAACCACTCCCTTAAAATTGTGTTTGCGAAAAAAGCTAATTTTCAAAGGAGATAGAAAAGAAGTACGAATTTGATTCCAAAATTTTTGAAAAAAATATATTTAGAATCTCTAGAAAAGATTCCACAAATCACTAGTTTGCATCATCTTCAAATTACTCATGGTTTAGCCGCTATAGGTGTGCGAAAGTGAAGATTTAGTTAGAAAAAATCAATTTAGTGTCCAGTTTGGCCAAAAATTGTAAACCAATATTGTGGGATCACCCTTCACAACTCAAAATTTTGACTTCCAAAATACTTGCCACTTGGAGAATACATACTTTTGACACCTATAAACACATCCTCAAAACCACATAGCATAACAATCATCCACGGTGGAATGCAAAGCATTCCAATTAGGTACTTTGTCACTATAACTTTGCCATATCCTGAGCGATACACTAGCAACTCTAACTTCAATTACAAAGGACTTCAAGGATTAAAAATTTAAATTTAGATTCCTTCAACATGCAACAAAATTACCTTATAACCACATGACAAGATTCTTCATGGCCGAGCAATACAAACCACAAAACAAGTTCTCTGAACATTGAAAACTACATTCCAAATAGGAAATTTACACAGCACATTTGATCTGCTCTGGACCAACACTTCTTCAATTGTACAATGAGTTAACATCACTGACAACACCATATTCAATCATGCTTATCAAACATCAACTATACATCAATGTTGATATTATGACAATGTTGACATCATTACAATGTTGACATCAATGACAACACCATAGTAACATCATCTGCCTTACACCCACCAATGTTCTCAATGACAAACAAACTTCCAATAGTTATAGTAAGGATTTGTAAGTAGAGTAATAGTATTGTATCCTTTGTTGGTTTATCATTGTAACACAACGAGGTTATAAGAAGCCACAGGATTAGTCTGTTGTGGGAGGGTTTTATTTTTATCTTTTGACTCTTTAATGGATAAAGCACTAAAAAAATTAATTCATAGGGCTCAAAACTAAGTAGAATCAAACACAAACAAATTGAAATTTACTTCTATTGTATTTTATTATTTTATGCTCAATCCACACTGCTAAAATATAGAGGTAATAGAAGGTCTTGGTCTAGCTAATCATGTTTACTTTCTAAAATCTTAGTGTGAAGGTTGTTATCTATTTTATATCATCATAAGTGTTGTTATATCTCAAATTATGGTATTATAAGGGAACCCACTTGGGTTTTACATAGCCTAAAGTGATGAGGAGGACAAATATAAATTTGTCTCCTATTCATTGGCCACTGAACTAGGTTTTTTAATGGTAGGAATTAGATAGTCCTTAGAAAAACCTCCATAATCAATTGGAAACACCAATAGATTTAGGAATCCATTGGGGATTTCAAGTTTAAATCATAATATCTGCCATAGGTTCCCTAGGACTTGTATTCTGCTATTTATTCATCATGTCCAATGGTTTGTACTTGGGAAAATTAAGTAAAAAAGTTTTATTCAAAAAGCCATATGTTGAAATAAGTCTTAAGAAATTTATTAAGTTTGAAGTTTGATAAAAATATTTGAGAAAAAAATATTATCCCCATTAATTTGGGTGGCAACTCTGATGCTCTGATATATCTCAAAGGACCAGTTGAAAGAAAAAAGAGATTTTATAGGAAAAGCATCAACATAGGAGGTAGGAAATCTCTATTCAAGGGTGACCATATGAAGAGACTTGAAGCAAAACTATCAAGAAGAAAGAAGAAATGAAAAGCAAGGGATGCAAGTAAGTCAAATCCTACCTTTAATAGTCACTTTTCTTATATACATAGTGATGATATCTCTGATAGTTCACCAAAGTAGATGTGTGGCTCCTATGATCCATGATTTTAATGAAGAGAACACATTAACTACACCATTATTGAGATGTGATCTCACAAACTCTGAGATAATGACTGAACAAATAAGGAATATAGGATAGGCTCTAAGAGAGTGTGATCTCAGGCAAGGTATTTCAAACCAAAATACCCCTCTTATAAACTCTATAGTAGAACAAATTTACGATAATCCCACAACCTCAAAATATCCCATTTTTCTCATGAAAATCATTTTACCACTAGTTTGCATCAATTCACAATTGGTATATGCCCCAAAATATAAATACTAGTGCTTCTCAATTTTCTTCACAAATCCTTGAACTTGGAAATACATTTCAAACTGAGGAAGAACTATTAAAGGAAATGAATGATCTTCAACTAGAGTTGAACAAATTAGAGGAATAAAGAATTAGAGAGGCTATAAGAAAGAGAGATGAAATAAAAAAGAGATTCTACCTCTTACCCTGCACGCTTGCCCCAATTTCTCAGTTTTGTAGGACATATATATTAAAAACTTGCCACCATTCTTTGGAATGTGCCTATCTAGAGATTTCACTGCTAAGTTAGGGGGATATTTATCTTCTGACTGGTCTCACATGTTTTTTAGAATCAGATATGGTACAAGGGTAACCATTAAGTCAGAGATTTAGGCCAAAAATCACATAGAGTCGTATGTACCTAGTGCAATAAATGCCAACCTTGTTGTCCATGGTTAGGAAGATCAATCCATGACCTTAGACTTTGGTACACCAATTGGACGCATACTCGTCATGAACCTTGATGAGTGGGCAGCCAAAGATCATGAGACTGATCCTTTCAGTTGCATCCAGATGAGGTAGGGTTGGGTGTTTATGGGTGTTAGCTGCACAAACAATGTGGCTAAATACGAAGCACTGATCCATGGCTTGGAATGGGCCAGGAAAAGGGGTATCAAGTATATGTAGGCTTATGGTGACTTAGAATTGATTGCAAATCAGTTAAGAAATCAAAGTGTGACCAAGAATGATTTGTTGAAGTTATATAAACACAGAACCTCAGACCTAATTGAATATTTTAGTGCTTTTAATCTGTTGTCAATTCCCATAAATATGAATAAAGAGTTAGATAGATTGGCTGTTATCGACTCACAGTTTGATATTCCTTCTGACATTCATAATATCGAGGTACAACAATATGTGAAGGTGGTAGTAAGACCATCTATACCTGATAATACTGTCAGTTGGCAGATTTTTTACAGCGATAAGTAGATAATTAGTTTTCTGATTGAAGAAACAAAATTTTCTGTTGCTAATCAACATAAACTTGAACAACAATATGAGGACCATATTCTGTAGTTGAAGAAAAATAAACTTTCTAAGGGGCTGGTTACCCTTGAATCAATCTTCAACGCTGATGATCAGGTCAAAAAAGAAAAATCTAGCATCACAGTGAAAGAAGAACATTATGAACCAATTGAAATATTCAAGGAAAAGCATCTTAAGCTTGGCAAGGTCTGTACCAAGGAAGAACAAGAAGAATTTGTCTTGCTTTGTCAAGAATTCAGTGACATATTCGCTTGGCAGTATGGAGACCTCAAGGGTTTTAACCATGAGTTGGCTCAGCATACAATTGAGCTTGAACCCAACACAAAACCAGTGAGACAGAAGCAAAGGCCACTGAATCCCAAGCTGGAACACCTTATGAAAACAGAGTTAAACAAGCTGGTTGAAGGTAGTATTATCTTTCCAATAAAGCATACCTCTTGGGTTTCTAACTTGGTGCCTATCAGGAAGAAGAGCAAAGAGATAAGGTTGTGTGTGGATTTTCGTGATTTAAACAGAGCTTCGCTCAAAGATCACTATCCATTGCCCTCAATGGAACAAATCCTGCAAGTTGTTTTAGGATCTGAGAGGCTCTCATTGCTAGATGGCTATTCAAGGTATAACTAGATTCTTGTTAAGGAGGAAGATCAGTACAAAACAACCTTCACCACCAAGTGGGGTACTATGGCTTATAGAAAAATGCCATTTGGATTGTCAAATGCAGGAGCAACCTTTCAAAGAGCAATGGATATGGCTCTCCAAGGTTTGATAAACATGTTTGTTCTTGTTTATTTAGATGATATCACTATTTTCTCACGACATGCTAATGAACACTTTGATCATCTTAGACATATTTTTGAAAGATGTAGAGAGTATGAAATTTCCTTGAATAAAAAAAAGAGCATCTTTGTTGTTCACAAAGGTAAACTTTTGGGTTGCATTGTTTCTAAAGATGGCATTTCTATGGATCCAGAACATATTGCAACCATTCTGGCATTGCCACTTCCTACAAACAAGAAGGATTTGTAGAGTTTCTTAGGCAGAATAAACTTCGCTAGGAGATTTATTCCTAACATTGCAGCATTGTTGCAACCTCTCACAACCATGCTAAAGAAGAACATACAGTTTAGTTAGATGAGAGAAGGAAAGAATATTTTCAAGCAGATTAAAGAGGCACTTGCAACAACCCCTACTCTTATCAACCCAAATTTTGATAAGGATTTCATATTGTACACATTTGGGGGAGGGGATACCATCTCTGCAATGCTTTGTCAACAAAATAATGAAGGTTTGGAGCATCTTGTAGCTTTCTTTAGTCAGGTTTTACATGATTATGAAACCAAGTATTCATTTGTCGAAAAGCACGTGTTAGCTATAGTTAGAAGCCTAAAGAAATTTAGGCACATGCTGTCAAACAATAAAATACAGCTGATGGTTGCTCATTCAACTATCAAAAAATTTCTTCTCAACAAAGATATTAACAACAAGAGAGTATGCTGGATCACAAAGGTGATGGAATATGACATCAAAATAAAGGTTACCAAGCTTGTTAGAGGAAAAGGTTTTTGGGAGCAGCTTGTTGGAAATTCAGAAAATGTTATAATAGTTGAACAACAAGTTGAAACAACCTTTAATAATGAAGACAAAGTTGCTACTCTAACCATTTTAGCAAACTAGATACAACAAACGATTCATTATCTGCATACAGGTGACTGTCCTGAAAGTTTAGATAGGTCAAAACGTAGATATTTCAGACTTCAGGCAATCCCCTATACAGTGATTGATGGTATCTTGTACAAGAAAGATTATAATGGTGGCTTGGTCAGGTGTGTGGAGCCAGAACATATTCAAAAGTTTGGAAGAATTTCATGATGGGCCAATTGGAGGCCGCTTTGCATCGAGAACGACCCTGAAGATAATAAGAGCCGGTTACTACTGGCCTGATTTGTTTAAGGATGCCCACACTTGGGTCAGAAAGTGCAACAAATGTGCAATATTCGTCAGAAAGCAGAAGCTTGCAGCCCTCTCACTTCATCCGATTCAAGTAGAGTATCCTTTCGACAAGTGGGGATTGGATTTCATAGGTCCAATCAATCCACCCTCGAGTGTTGGACACAAATGGATCTTAACTGCCATAGACTACTTCACAAAGTGGACTAAAGCAGTTTCATTAAAAGATGCAAAAAAAACATCTATTCTAAAATTTTATCAGGATTTGGTTTCCAGATTTGGTACACCAGATTCAATAATCTCTTATAACGCTTTGGTGTTCATAGGATTAAGAGTTTCAGATTGGTCAGTGAAGAACAATATTTATTTGAACACTTCTTCAAACTATTACCCATAGGGTAATGGAAAGGTAGAGTCTACAAACAAAAACTTGATAAATATCATTAAGAAAACAATTCAGGAAAATTAGAGGACTTGGCACAAGAAGCCGAAGCTAGCCCTTTGGGCTGATAGGGTTACACCAAAGAGGGCAACTGGTAATTCACCTTACATTTTGACATATGGAAAGGAAGCTAAGGTGCCTATTTCATTTGAGTTGCCCACTCTGAATCTGATTAAAGAATTGAACTTGCTTGAAGAGGAGCCTATGCAGATCAGGCTAGCAAAGTTAATGGAGATGGAGGAAACAAGGAAAGAAGCCTTAATTTTTTGGAAATCCATCAGGAATAGATGAAAAGGACATTTGACAGAAAGGCTACTCCAAGGATTTTCAAGGAGGGAGATCTAGTTTTAAAATGGGATGAGCTAAAGAGTAAGCCCGATAAACATACAAAATTTGATGCTATGTGGGATGGCCCATATGTTATCACTGAATGCAAATAACATAACTGAGGTTTTTCCAATCCCTATCAACGGGATTCACCTCAAGCAGTGTTATTAAAGAACAAAGTTTGTAGATGTACATAGTAGATTAGTTTTAGTTGCAATTTTTATTTTCAATAGGTACCCCATGGCACGTTTTATTTCAGTACTATTTGCTTTCAATAAGTGCAAATGTTGCACCTTTTTTCTGACTCCGTCTTAAATAAAGTCATGATTATATTCTTTCAGTTTTGTTTGTTGCTGCTATTTGTTTCCCAACAGTTGAGTTACAAGATTTCTAAGTCAAAAGATGGTAAAAATGGACTCCATGCCCAATGGATAAGCTACATAACTAGTCTATGGTGTTTAGCAGGAAAAAACTCCGTAGAGGTTGCCAAATTGTTACCTATTTTTAGCTACAACTCAAAACATGTAGAGTTGAATTGCATTCCTCATTGAAGGGTACAAAATTTCTGCTAAAGTATTCATTATATTCTAGAATTTGATTACTTGTGAATTTCTAGTGTTATTATGCAAATTTTTGTAATAGAAAACTCATAAATTTACATAAGAAATGTTGTTTTATTCATGTTGTAAAAACTAAAGTCCCACACAAGCCATGGGAGTAGCTTAATTTGATTTTCATAATCAAATAATGAATACAAAGTAAAGTTGTAAACTGCACAAATAAAGATAATGCAAACATGAAAAAGGGAGTGATTCGTAATTGCTTGTAATGACAAATCGTTTTATACTTTATGTCTTCAAGTTGTTGTGTCTGAGTGTCTCTAGGTTGTTTTGGCTCCAAACTCCATGGTTTCCCGCAAGAGTGTTGAAAGGTGGTGTTAGAGCAATGATAAATCACATCCTTCCTCATGCCTATATTACCAACAAAAATGTAACCTACATCCTATCAGGCATTCATCAGATGATTAAGTCATCAAAAAAGTAGATGTTCAGGGAGCACAAAGTTCAATGGAAGCTTTTAGCTTCAATTATTTTGCTAATTTGTTTGTTTAGTGTGCAGGAACAGGTATAATCAGATCATTTTAACCAACAGATATTGTTATGAGTGGTGAGAAATGTGGCTCCCACAAGGGTTGAGCCCAACTCATAAACAATGACATGGGACAACAAGCATAGTGTTTTAAAAAGTAGTATTTAATTCAACACGATGAAAACAAATCGAGGAAAGCATCTTATTGCTCATTATTTGAAGGAACAACTCAAAGTATCTATATGAGCCTTAAGCATTGATCATTTATGGAAATAAAATCCAATTTTAGTGAAGAGAGAAACACAAATGAACAATAGCTCTTAATATGCTCAAGAAGTTTTCAAGGAAAAATAAGGGACCATGTTGAACTAAGCAATTCCATCAAAATGAGCAAGCACAATCACATCGTATGGTGATTTATGAAAGGATAAACACATAGGATCTTACTATGAGAATGAAGAATAGTAAGAATCTTGAATAATAGAGATAACAACATAACATTGGTCTTAAACTCATGACCTATGCATAAAGTCATAAAAATAAGGGAAACAATGAGAGTAAACTTTTGACAGGATATGAAGATCACATAAAGATGTACAATTTTTCATAAATCAAGAGTTTCAAATGGCATCAATAGACACACATGAGATTAATCAAGATGCAATCCAAGAGCGATCATCTACAAAGATTAACTTTTCTTCATTTAACAGTTGTCTACATCCAAGTTTTATGCTATTGTTATGACTTCCTTGATACAATAGACAAAAATATCATTTGCAGCAAAATGGGTAAAATCTCATGGGCCGCACCATAAACAGAGAGCCAAGGTGTAAAATGGAAACTTTCAGCCACAAAGAGCTTGAAAGATATCAAAATTTACAGTATTCAAAATAAGGATACCCAGCATGCAAAGTCGCAACCAAACAAATCAATGAAAGGTGCTCAAAACAAACAAAGTAGTGATAAGCTAAAACTCATAACCAGATGCAAACCCTTGAAATGAAAAGATTAAGCCATGACCTACAATGAAACTCAATTTTTGTGAACTTTGAAAAAAGAATAAATATATACAACACAAAAATGTCAAAAGCCCTAGCTTGTTTCAAAATAAGGAAAAACCCAAAATGATCCTTGTATAGCCGCGATTGTCAGGTATGGAGAAAATGAAGAAACATAAATAAGCTAGAGGTTTTCCTTCTTTTTACAATTTGTTTATTTGGAATGATCCTTCTTTTTTAAAGAAGAAGTAAAGATACAAAGCTCTCCAAAGGATACAAGTCGCGGCTATGGAGTTTCTTCAAAAAACAAAAAGAAAAATACATGAAGGAAACATGCTACACTCATTCTTGTTGTAGATTTTAAGGTTGAATCAAGTTCTTTTTTCTACAAGAACAAATGAGTAATGCAGAGCTAAAATGAAGATCTTACCAGGCAGTGTTAGCACGATTGACTGTAGAGAAAGCTCGTTGAAACTCCCAAAAAAACCTCAGTATTGACAGAGATTCACCATGAGAAAAGTTATAGAGGAAGCCTCAGTATTGGTGGCGCAACAGGAAGTCTCCAGAAAATACAATGTGTAAAATGCAAAGTGATATGTGGTCGTGTATTTTATTTATTAGAGTTTTCAACCCTACTTTTCACCGACCGAGTTTTGGCATTTTTGCCTAAAATTTTTATTATTTCTTTTCAACTAATACCATTGTATTTGTTAGGGTTTTATTTTTAAACCTTTGTAAATATCCTTTTTTGCAAAACACAACACATTGTAAAAAAATAATGAAGTAGTAATTATAAACTACTTTATTATTTACCATGCAAATGCAAGAGAAGAGAACTCATGATGAATAATAAAGTAATCCATAATTAATTACTTTATTATTTTTTTCTCTAAAACATGCAAAATCAGAAGGGAAGATGGACTGAAGTGGCCTTGAGAATCCAAAAATCATGCAAAGATAAGATAGAGTTAGTGGTGGAGTTTCCTATCACTTTGCTTCAGTTCCTTATCATTTTTGAAGATATTTTGATCATGCATGACATAAGGGGGAGTTTGAGATACTGAGACTTCAGTTAGCTCTAGTTTTGAGCCCTTTTTTTAGGGACTTTCATCTTTGCTCGTGAGGAATTGTTATCAATTTCAGATCACTTTCAGTGCCACCTCCATGCATTTTGGAGCCTTTTCGAGTTACCATTCAATTACATATATTGTGACATGGAGTTCTGAGCTGTTTAGGCTCAATTTACAACATTAGAGAGTACGATTTTCAGCCAGTTTTGCTTTTGCTCGTGGATGGCTTTGAGATTCAAATATTTTGACTTGAGTTATCTTCTTTTGGCTTTTTGAAGCCCTCTATTGTATATATTGGAAATTTTTTTATCTTTTTCCTTTGTTCTTGATTTTTACTCTCTTGAATTTTAAGAGAGAAGAGACTTCATGTAACTTAGTTTTTATAGTTTAATAGATTATGTAGCAACTTTTATAGGTTAATTAAGTTTGTAATTTGCAAGAAGAATTCCTTTTAATTTTCAGTATTTTCAAGTTTTGCCTTCAATATTTTAGGCGTCATCATTGTCTGGGATTCGATCAAAAGATTATTGTGTTTCAGTGTCAAAACCTCTAATATTTATGTCTTCTTTCATAAATATATGTATGCAATTTAGTTTAAGCTCACTGGTTATACACTGTGCATGTAATTGATTAGTCAATTAGTCATGAAAACTAAGTGTTTTCCCTCAAAATTGTATTCAATCAAGGCCTCTGTATGAAACATTCAGGTGCTTAGGCTTTCAAATCAGGTTGTTCAAGTAGAGGTACTGAGTAATCATTTGTGAATTAAGTTGCAGTTTAGGTTTCCAATTAGGTGCATCACCGAATTTTTAATTTTAGTTCATGCATTCAGTTCAATCCTTCTTACCCTTTTCTCAAAATGAATCATTCAAGTACCTAATTGATCATCATATAGGAACCAACCTAGAATCTAGAGGTTTAGTTTCATCATAGGGTACCCACAACCTGAAACTATTCCAATGTTTCACCAGATTGCAAAAATCTTAAAGGTTTTCTAGTACGGGTGCAATCCTGGTGATAACAATATGAAAGCTTATTATCATACTAGTGTCACTACCATCCCAACATATCAAAATCGGGCTAGAAGCAACAATCAAATAAATTTTCCTATCAATAATTCCCTTTTGAATACCTAGAGTAACCCTTTGCCTAATGTTACATCACAAATTATGCCTAATACAAGTAATATGGGAAATCTTACCCAAGCAGGATCTAATCCTTCTACTTCACAGAATAATCCTAATGCATGTTCAATACCTATGAATTCTAGTATTTCAATAGGTCCTCAAAAAAACCCTACCCAAAACTATCATCTTCAACATAATGCCCAACAATAAGGTATTGGTATGGGTGGAATATCCCAACAACAATATTTGGGAATTACACATTATATGCCAAATAATCAAGGATATAATCAAATGGGTTCTCAAATGCAATACAGTGCCCCACCAAACACAGGAGGTCAATATATCTCTATATCTCAACATCAACATATACAAAAAATGTCCCTATAAATCAAAATGCTCAGTTGAACCCTGGAGTAGGAAATATTCCAGGCAAAGGACCTTTACAGATGGAAACGTATAGATAGTTGATTTTTTATGGCATTCCTAGTTACCCTAATCAAGTTTCCAATGAAGTAAGATCATATTTAGCAAGTTTTTTTGGGAATGATGTTATTACTGGTGAACACCTTAGGAACTTTATGAATCTAATGGATGATTTTGAGGTGGAACATGAAGATGTGGTAATGAAGATTTTTATGTAATCCTTGACTAGTGAAGCTAGAGACTAGTATAGAAATTTACCAGATGCAAGCATAGGATCATGGGATGATTTAAAAGAGTGTTCAAAGAATAATATGGGGACAAAACTAACCCAATATTTTTAATAAATGAATTTACTAGCATTTGTAAGGGCTCTAATGAATTGGTATTAGAGTTCAATACCATAACTAATAGGTTATTTAGTAAAATTCCACCATACATGAGGCCTAATGAATCTATGCGACTTATTTTGTACTGTAATTCTTATGATCCAAAGATGGGTTTTGAATTGAGAAACAAGAACCCCCAATCATTGAGGGATGCATTTAGGATTGCAACTCATATTGAGAATAATAAAAAGGCTTCTGGAAAAGTAAACAAAAGAGATGAAGTGAAAATTTTGAAGAAACCAAAAGGAAATCAAGGTAAAGTTGAATCCCCCAAAGACAAACTTAACAAGGTAATGAGTGATTTGAAAGATCCAAGTTATAAGGTAGCAAAGTGATAAGGTAGAAAAGTGAAACCCTAGGACTTCACCTTAGGATTTCATGCGTTTTTCCAATGCCTTATCATTTTAATTTGAGATTGGCTAGGGTATGAGATTGACTTGCAACCTGAAGGTGAGTCAATCAACCCTAAGATATGAATTGGAATGGATTTTTGAATGAAATGCAATGATGCAACTAAACAATAATGAAAATGCATTATTCTGATGTAAATACAAAAAAGTTGGAAACTAATAGTCAAATTTAGAGACCAGAAATGGAAAGAGTAGACATGTATGCACCTATAGTTCAAATCTAAGCTAATTTTAGGTGGACTAGGGCATAAGGACACCCTATTCTAGGTTTCTAAAACTAAAATATGATTTTGTAGTCCTCGGCTCCCTAGTCTATAGCTTCTTCCTTCTGGATCTCGTTGTCAGATCTTTGTTTGTTAATGAGAATGAGTTTTTAGATGTTGTTAAGTTGTAGGGTTTGAATGCATGAATGTGTGAATTGTCTTCAAATCTTCCTTCAAATCATATTCAAATTTATACCTACACATTTAAAAGGAGAGGAAGGGTTGTGTCATATAGGGGCTTACCTCAGTCAAACCCCCATGTTGGTGTTTCCACCCCCACAATGAAAAAAATGATAGAAGAGAGCTTATCCTTTTGAGGGATAGAGGATAAATGGTAAATGAATGATGAATCAACAGTGGACTGCAACTCACCACTCAAATTTTATTTTCTTGAAGGACTAAAGTCACACACATCTCCTCAAGGTTTCATTGCAAATTTTCTTAGATTGCTTTGAAGACCTGCAAGTTTTAGTCCTCACAAACAAAATGTATGCATAAAATTAAAAAAACTCACATAAAACTTGACATGATGTTTTGATGATGAAATGCTACAACAATCTTGCTCTTGAATTCTCTTGACTTGATAATAATTGCTTGATAATGATCTTGCTTCCAATTCTTGCTCACTTCTTTTTCACTTATTTCTTATTAGTTCCTAAATGATGAAATGACTAGGTATTTATATGTAATTGATATAATTTCTTGAAAATTAAATGTTGATGGATGATAATTAGAATTTGAATTTCAAATATTAAATTACTATTTCCAACACTTTGAATTTTGGGGCCACATTAAGGGGACTAGGGTGCAAGGATTCCCTAGTCTAGATCCCTCAATTTTTGGGATCTAAAGTGCTAGGAGAAAAATATCAAGTGTGTACTTGGATCTTGCACATTTTATTTTTTGATAAGTATTAAAATGGGCCATGGGATGTGTAATTTAGGAAATTGGGTGTATAATTAGGTGCAATCAATTATGAGGGAGAAAAACATAATGTGAAATTATCAAGGGTGATAATTTATGATCCTACACAAAAAATGATAAAGGTTTATCTTAGGATAAACCCAATTATCAAAGGCATGAGAGAATGCCTAAATTATTAGACCAACCTTACAATACAAATTGGCACAATGATAAACCTATTTAGAATAACTAGAGAATGATGCCAATTATAAAGAAAATCTTGATCCTCTAAAGAGGAATAATGCTAGAATTTTGCAGAAGATAATCCTTAGTGCACACCTTGCTAGTTACCTCACTCTTCTTAGCAATGTAGGGTTGCTCAATCCCTTGGAGAACATCATGTTTCATGTGATGAATATGATAGCCCACAAGATGACGAACATGATGTAAATATGTTGTCAATTAGATTTAACCCAATAGTTGTTGATTACTCTTCAGATGAAGGATGTTTAGAGCTAGATATTTGTGATAAGAGATAACAAAGTGACAATTACCATCAACAAATATTTTTTGATGGTGAAAAAGAGCATCTTGATGATGTGCAAAATGTTGAATCTGACCCCAACATTAGATTAAGAAGGCCTTCAAATGCGGAAATTAGAGCATTAATTGTTGCAACTATTGCCCAAGTCAAAAGAAATTATAATTTGAGAAATAGAGAAATCAATGATGATCAAGGGAAGCCAAATAGTATTTTTATAAGAGAAAATAAGAATGAGACAAGAGCTAAATCTCTTATAAAAAAACATGAGATTAAAGGAAAATACATTGAGAAAATTTGAAACCAAGTTATTTCTCTTATGATAAAGGATAAATATCATAAGGCGATGGCAAAAAAGGAGGGTTCCAAGGACCGATAGAGAATTGTCTTGGGGGTAAATCAAAGAAAGATAATGATGAGATCATATCTATTGATTAGCATAACTTTATTCCAAAATACATCCCAGTAGATATGACTCAACTTCTATCCTAGATTAAGATATTAGTTCCTCTGTTAGAAATGACGAGGATAGAGGAACACACAGAAAATGCAGTTTCCATAATTAGTGGGGAAATTTTAGTCTCTGATGTAAAGAAGGTGATTGCCCCACCTAAAAAGGGGAAAGAAAAATCAAGAAGATTTGAACCTAAAATTTCAAATAATGAAATACCAGAAGTATTTTTGGGCACTACTCTGACTACTTGTCCAAATCAAGTTGACCCATTTTATGTAACTCTACAAGTAAATGACAAGTTAATTAGGAATTGCATGATTGAATCAAGGAAATCCACCAATATTATGCCCTTGTCCATAATGAAAGAATTGGGATTGCAAGTAAATAAAGTATTTGGAAAATTCTTTGATATGGATTCTAGGGAAGTTCCAGTTATTGGGATAATGAAAGATGTACATTTCAGGCTAGTTGCATTCCCTGAAAAGGACTATGTAATGAATGTAATTGTTGTTGGCATTCCACCACAGTAGGGAATACTCTTATCAAGAAAATGGTCAACAACAATTGGAGGAAGCATGAAATTGGATCTCTCATATGCCATGATCCTTATTAATGGTAGGGATGTTAAATTAAACAAAGAAAAGAGGTCCCCCAATTTTATTGAAGGTTTACAATCAATTAAACATGTGCATTTTTTTGATATAGACATTGGGAACTTTAAAGTTTTAGAGTCAAAAACCACAAAAAGTAAAGATGCACCTATAGTTGAAGAAGTAAGGGAACAAGATCAGGAAGATGACATGTGACCATGTATTTTGATGGGCATGTTCAAAGGAACGATTAGGTCTTGGGGTGATCATTATATCAACAAGAGGTACATCCTATAAATACTCACTCTCTTTAAAATTTGAGAGTACCAATAATGTAGCAGAGTATGAGGCCTTGTTATTAGGACTAAAAGTTGCTATCAAACATAAAATCAAGAAACTTAGAGTTTTAGGGGATTACGAGTTAGTTGTATCTCAATTCAGAGAAAAATATGCATTAAAACAAAAAGGATTGAAGCAATACAAATATGTTGTTTGGGATAATATTGGAATGTTTGAAGCATTTTCAATTGAATGGGTTGAAATATCAAATAATGCAATGGTAGAACTTCTTGCCAACATTTCCTTGAGACTCGATGATGTTACTTTTTTTGGAATATCTAAGGTTGAGGTCCAAATAAGGCAATCCACCCCAGATAATATTAAAAAATGGAAGCTATTTAATAATGACCAAGATTTATTGATTTTTTTGCATTGTATAGATGAATACCATAGCCAAGAAATTGATTTCCAAAGTTTTGTAGAGGAATGAGATAATCCAACTCAAAAATAATAAAACTGCTAAAGGTTTGGTGGCCTTAGAGAGAGTTTTTGACAATTATGATAAGTGTAATGTCAAAAAAACTTTTACACATGAGAAAGACCTAGATGAAGTCAATTTGGGGACTGAGTATGCACCTAAGAAAGTCTACATTGGTAAAAACCTCAATCCTAAGATTAGAAAAATGCTTTTTTCCCTCATTAGGAAATACATGAATGTCTTTTCTTGGTCATATGATGACCTAAAGGACTAAAAGTAAGATTTGTCCCAACATGAAATTCCCCTTAAACCAGATGTCGAGCCTTTCAGACATAAGAAAAGACCCATAAATCCTACACTATCACCTAAGATGTGGTAAGAACTAATTAAACTTAGAGATGGTGGTATCATCAAACCTATTAGACATTCTACCTTGGTTTCAAATTTGGTGCCGGCTAGAAAAAAATAGAGATATAAGATTATGTGTAGACTTTAGAAACTTGAGTATATCTCCATTAAAGGAAAATTATCCATTGCCAAACATGGAGGCAATGTTACATAGGGTCATTGGTTGTGAAATTTTATCAATGATGGATGGGTTCTTTGGTTATAACCAGGTGAAAGTCAAGGAATTTGAACAATACAAGACTGCTTTCACTATACTATGTGGCACATATGTTTATGTAAGGATTCCATTTGTCTTAACTAATGCAAGAGAAACATTCCAAAGAGCTATGGATGTTGCATTTTTATATTTCATAGATATATTCATGGTGGTGTATTAGGATGACCTAACATCATATTCCAAGAAGAAAAAGACCATTATATGCATTTAGAAAAGATCTTTACTAGAGCCTTGAAATATGGTATTTCTCTTAATCCTAAGAAGTGTTTTTTTGGGGTAACAATGGTAAATTATTAGGCCACATAGTATCTAAATAAGGCATTAAGATTGATCCTAAGAGAGTGGTAGTAATTGAAAAAATTCCAATCCCTAAGATAGTAAAGGGGATCCAATCATTTTTTGGGAAAATCAACTTTGTTAGAAGATTTGTCACCAACTTTGTTGAGAATACTAAGTCCATCTCCAAGATGCTAAAGAAACAAAAATCAATTGCATGGGGAGATGAGGCTATACAAGAATTAAATAACATCAAAAGGGCTATCAAATAAGCACCAATGCTTAAATCACTTGATTTTACTAAACCTTTTTAGTTATTTTCTTTTGCATATTTTCATACTATTGTTGTTGTATTGTTGCAAAAAAATGACGAGGGTTATGAACAACCCATTGATTTCTTTAGAAAATCGCTCTAGGTAGTAGAATTAAAGTATGATATTATGGAGAAACAATCTTATGCTCTTTTCAAAGTTGTTAATAATTTCAGATCTTATTTGGTGGATGCAAGGATAACAACTTATGTTCCTAGTGTTGCAGTCAAGGAAATTTTTACTCAACAGGAAGTCATTGGAAGAAGGTACAGATGGATCAACAAGATCCTAGAGTTCAACATAGATCTCTAGATCACTAAGCTGGTTAGAGGACAAGGCTTATCCAAATTGATGGTTGAATATAATCTTGAAGCCAACCAAATCAACCAGGTGTAGGATGATACATTTAGGAAAGAATGTGGTGTGCAATCTTGTCTTTGGTATCAGGATATCTTGTATTACTTAAAGAATATGTATTTCCCAAATCACATGACTGACAATTAGAAAATAAATCTGAAATTGCATGCCCTAAAGTATGTCATGATATAGGATTTCCTTTATTGGAGGGACAAGGCTGGTGTTCTACTTAGATGTGTTGATGAGGAACAAGCTACCAAAATTCTTGAAGAGATGCATAACGGAGGTTGTGGAGGAAACTATATGGCCAAGATAACTACTCACAAAATCATAAGGTTTGGATATTGGTGGCCTTCTCTATTTTTTGGCACACATGGGATGGTAAAAAGATGTGATGCTTGCCAAAAGTTTTTTGGTAAGCTAAAATTCTCTCGTGCCCCACCTTTGAGAACATTGAATGACGAAGATCCTTTTCAACAGTGGGGCATGGAATTTACTAGTGAACTTACTTCACCAAATGGGTAAAAGTTGTCATAGATGGATTTTTGTGGCCACAAATTACTTCACCAAATGGGTAAAAGTTGTCCCAACCAGGAAGACAACTAGCAAAGTTGTCATTGATTTTATCATGGAGAACAACATCATACAATTTGGAACCCTTGAAAAGCTAATTATGGATAATGATATGTGATTCAAATTAGAGGAGTTTACAATTTTTTGTCATAAATATGAAATTTTCATATCATATTCTTCTCTATATCACCCCCAAGGGAATGGACAAGCTAAATCTAGCAATAAGAGTTTGATGGAGATCATGAAAAGAGTAATAAGAAAAAATAATTTAAGGTCAAGGGATTCAAAATTAAAGTTGGCACTGTGAGATGATAGGACAACAATAAAGAAAGCCATTGACAAATCTCCCTATGATTTAGTATATGGGTTGGATGCCAGATTTCCAATTAACAATTTATTGCCTGTATATAAATTCATCCAAGAATATGAGGAAGATATCAATGATATCGTGATGGTTAGGATCAATCAACTTACAGAATCAGATGAGTCAAGATGGAAAGCACAAAGCACAAACCTCAAGAAATAATTATAGGTCAAATACTTGTTTGACAAGAAGACATCAAACAAAACATTCTTAATAGGAGATATGGTCTTGATGTGGAATGCCATAGTCCAAGATAAAGGTAAACATGGTTAATTTGAAGCCATATGGATAGTTCCTTATGTTGTCCTTGATAATCATGGTGAGAATTCATATTTCTTGTAGAATATGGATGAGGAAACTTTGGAATTGCCAATGCATGGAAAATTCCTTAAACCCTACTTTTCATAAGTAGGACATATCCATGCATATTGTATTTTAGTGTAAAGTATTGTACAATTTCCCAGTTTTTGTTTTTGGTTTTTTGTTTGGTCTACCTAGAGATTCCTGGATCCCTCCCTTGTTCCTACAAAACAAGTGTCCCCAACTAGAGCCATTGGTGGTACTTGCAAAATTATGCCTCCTTTGACATTTTTTATTTGAATTTTTTTTAAATCCTCAAAATTATGCAGGGATATGAAAAAATTATGTGTTAGGTACTCTAAAACCCTAAGTTTCATCCAAAACCCTACTGTGTATGTAATGCCCTTGCACATTTTATATTATGTCATTGACCTATGACTGGGGTCACCTTTCACTTAAGTTATAACTTTTAGGATTCAATCTTGTGTGGTCACCAACCCCGTAGGTTATTGAGTCAACTTGTTATTATTTAATTCCTAATGTCTTAGGTCTATGTCCCCTTTTTCATTAATTTCTCAACCCCTTTTTACTAGCACAAATTTAAGACATAGAATTCGCATGTGCTTAAATGATATCACTTAAGTTGCCCACGAAAGGAAGGATAGGCGCCCATTTTTTGCCCCATTCCACCATTCTACATGAAATATTTTATTAAGTAAATAGTGCTCCATGGAATTACTGAAATGTTGATAATTATGAACATTTAAGTGGATTTTGTGATTCCACAAAGGGTATGTTGTTGAAGGGAAAGATGGTTTCTGGAACTATGAAATCATCGCCACATGGTGTTAAATTATTGTTCAAGGTTGTAAACCTTTTGTGAGGGGTAAATTTGTGACACATGGCATGATCTTAAGGCATTCCACGTCTGTGGGTAGCTTTACAAAAGGGAAATTAATAGCTCGTGGAATTGTGAAAAAGGGACACGTGGTCCGTTATTAGTGTTTTCAGGAGGTACTCTATCAAAGGAAATTGAGGGTGGACATGTGGCACACTCTCAAGGTGTTTTCATGAGTCTACAAGCTCTTCACAATATATATTTTTTAGGTCATAGAATTGCAAAAAATTGCCATGTGGACTATCTGATGACATCAACTCTTTTTGTTGACTTTTTTGATGATCCCACTTGGAGTGAATTTATTGGTTGAAGATCTATCAACACATGTCAAATATTTTCAAATCGATCAAATCATCTCTAGTCATGGATCTTGTTTTATCATCAAGAGATCGATGATCCATATTCAAACTTGGGAAACATATAGCTGGAGGCCTTGGCTTGTGCAAGCTGAGAGTAATGGCGGACAAGATGGTTTTCTACCAGATTTTTACCATAATTTCTTACATAAATATTATAATCTAGCCTATAATTCAACTCATTTGGCATCTAAAGCATTTGATGAGAGAATTTACAGAGATTCAATGTTTTCTATGATGAACTAGGGTTTTCAAAAAGCAAAAAGAAAGTGCATCTTTGTACGTGAATTTGATCAAATTGTAGTCCTAGGGTTTGCAGTAAGAGATTGTATACCTAGTTTATTCACCGAAAGTATCAAAATATCTAGGAACTAAACATAGAAACCATACTTTTAAAATGGAATTGTAAACATGAGTCATTCAAAGGAACAAGCTTATACTTCAAAGAGGTAATTTAATGAGGACCTAATTTCCCAACTCCATAGTTCCAAAAAGAGGCCTATCCAAGTCCATGGTCCTGGTGTCATTTTTGGTCTAATAGACAATTGCAGAGATTGTAGGGATGTTGAGCTTCCTCTCACTGGGTGAGAATTATTTGTACACTAGTATAGGAAAAGAAATTCTAAGGTTCCCATCTCTAATTTTTGGACATACGACCTAGGGAAATTGATTGTCCCTAATGTATTCATGGATGTGGACTTTCTCAAACACATCACCAATAATTATTATGATCATGTGAGGGTTTTAAGAGTTGCAAATGGAGGGGAATTGATCAGGATTGATAAGGCCTTCATCTTTGAAGTTTTTAGCTTGAAATTAATAGCTAACAAGGTTATAGATTTTGATTTGTTTAAACAAAAATATCAACATGACATAAATAGTCTTAGGGCGCATTGGCTTCCTAGGTATAGATTGAAGGGTTTCAATGGAAGGTCTGTAAGAATCCCTCCCAATGAGATAGAGTACTTCAATTTGTATTCTTTTGAAGATTATTTTATTAGAACATATTATGCATTGTGCCAAGTCTCAGGAGGTGATGCCCATAGAAAAAACCAATTCCTCTTATGTATATGGATGTGGAAATTTAACACCCATTGGTAAATATTGAGTTTGATTTTATCACATATGTAGCCAATGCTGGTTCAACAAAAAAATGGTGGAAGTAAAAAAGAGTAGCAAGATGATTAATCTCATATGGTATTCTTTCATTTTTCATATGTTTTTATATGGGGGAAGAGGAATGTGGGATCAAGCCATGTAAATTCGCATTGATGATGGTAAAGGAAACCCCATTCGTGTCTAATTCTGGAGCCATATATGGGATAGGAATTGTGAGTCTTCCAATTTTATAATTTTTGAAAATTATTTTTTTCAGGAAGACTCTTTCACACATGGGAGTTGAGGAAAAAAGATTGCAAAAGGAAATTCTTTATTTACTACAACCAAAAGATAAGGTGTCAAAGTTGGGAGTTTAGCATAATTGGGGAGTATCAATCTCCACACTAACTCCAGAGTCATAAGGGTGTATGGATTCCCTATTGGTCCTCATGTGCTACCAAGATGCGTGCCATTCAAATTGGCACTTTTGGGAATAATATGGTAGATTAGTGAAGCTGACGTGACCCATCTTAAGGGGCAAAAGAAGATAATCATTCTTCCCATTTTCTATAGTTTATTTGACTTCACAGTCATGAGAGAGGGATTGGATCAATTATACCCATGCTTCAAGTTTACAAGATGACCTAGGAGATTGCAAGAACTTGTGACCCTAAAGGATTCATAAATTAGGTGAGGCTAAGAATAAAGAGGTCAATTTTCCAACATACAATTTATTTCAATGAATATGTTCTAAGAAACTGCAAGGATGAGTAGGAGGTTGCAGATAGGAAAATAAAATGGGTTTCCTATAATAAGGTAGAGATTGCCAAGAAAAAGAGGAACCCAAATTATGAAGGTGCATATGCAAAGATTAGGGACCCAATTGCAAGGATCCAAATGATCCTAAATACTATTGATAAAATAATTGGGAATGCCCCAATTTTGGAGGAGAGGTCCTCATATAAGCCTAACATAGATTCATCTATTTAATATTTTGTAAAAAGGTCAAAGGGACCTATAATAAGGGAGCCTTCCCCATAAAGTCCACCACATGTAGTACCACCTTCTCCTCCTCAAGTGCCACTATCCCTTGTAGAGCTTCCCCTAATACCTAATTAACTAGTGTAACTAATCATACACACAATTTAGTGGAATTAAACATCCTTTATATCTGATTTTTTTTTTTTATTCAAGGGGTAAACGCTTTTGAACCGGAGCTATGAAACGGAATACAACCATTCAACAATACCACCCCAATGGGGTTTGAACCTTGGTGGCGAGAACAACAATGCCACCTTTAAACCATCACACCATGCCAAAACCGGCAAAATTGTATGATATTAAGGGTATGAGCCTTTGGTTGTTGGCTCTACAGGCAAGAAGCCCCACCATTTCACCAAAGGGTCTCCCTTTAACACCAAGGGAAAACAGTCTCCATTTGTTGACGTGGTAGAGAATGACCCCACGAGGTTTGAACCTTGGTTGTTGGCCCTACAGGCAAGAAGCCCCACCACTTCACCAAAGGGCCACCCCAAACGATAATTTATAATTATATCTGAGTTATTCATCATTAAAAGGGGGGATTCATTTCATTTTCAACTAGGGAATCATAGAATTAAGATGATGCTAGCACTGCATATGCATTCAAAAATCCTATATGTAATGACCCGAGCTTTGAATCAATAGATTTTTTATTTACTTTTTATTGGATTATAAAAGGTTGTCATCCAATATTATCAAAGTTAACCGAGTTTCTATATTATAAATGAAATAAACATTGAATAATGAAGTCAGATTCAAATATCAATTCGATAATGGATTTGATAAGTAAATATAATAGTTGTTTCTAATTTAGACTTTAAAATCATGATTTTGAAAATGCAAGAGGCTTACACCTCTATTAGTTCATTGTTTCTGATTTTGTCTTCATATTCATGGGATTTGTAATTGGGTGCTATATCTAAATGTTTACTTGTTATTCATGCATCCATAATGAGATGATCTTGAGCTCCTTTAAACACTTCAAATCTGTTTTGTAAATACATGCCCTTCCCTTCCCATTTATTATTATTTTTATCTATAGAATTCAATGTAAAAGGATATGTCTCTCCAAAAAGAGATAACATTTTATAAAGCCATAAACCTTTGGTAAAAGCAGTTTCTACCTTTCATTAATTTATGAATGGTTGCATAATGTCTATTATTGATCACTATCTTTTAAGGTATTGATGCTTTCCTTGATCGAGGGATAGTCTTATTGATACTCTCGACTTGTCTTCTCCTAACCCACCTTGATTATTTTATAAAGCATTTATTATTACCTCGTTTTTCCCTTTATTATTATGCTTCCTCCTCTATTATAAGATCACTTCTCTTTAATAGTCTTTAATGAAATAGATTTCCTCTAATGTATTTCAGATCTGATCACCTCAATCTTTGATTGGTGGGTAGCAGTTGTTTCATATAAGGCTATTGTTCCCCATCGATCGTTCAGATATGCCGATCCAGAATGTACCACGTAAGTAGTAATAATTATGTGTGTAGCAGTGAACTCAAAAGAGGACTGAATATAATACGATTGTGAACATGGCAATTTTCCAGCTAGCTACAAGATTTGACAACACCGATAGCAATTAATTTCCAATCGATATGAAATTCATGGATATCAATAATGGCTTCATTCAATAAGCATCATGAATACATCAGTTCCAAGACGTATGTAGATACTTGATCACAATCATTGAATTAATATATATCAGACTTCTCTTGAGCTTTTGCAATTATAATTTTTTCACGAGCCTAAGTTAAAAAATTTCCATTATGTCGCTGGTAGTCGAAGATCTCATGTATGCATGAGTTGCATTGATCATTTTTCTTTAATAGGAGATGGTAGCAGTATTTTCATCCTCTATTCACCAGCATGTCAACCTTAGTCATTCTATTTTTGTAATCAGGAAGGATGTTAGAATTAATTCATGATGCTTATGTTTTGAGGCCTTTTGTCTTATATTTCAAGGATAAGTACTAGGGATCACATAGGATAATTAGTATTGTAATATAGGGGTTTTTATGAAATCGTTCGATCACAGTTTATGGTTGAGTGGGGTTATATGGAAATATTGATTCGCTTGACTAATCATGGAATACTCTACGATAGCTTTTACACCAATGATTGTTCCAATATCAAATATCCTTAGAAATAAATTATTGATTAGATTAATCAATCAGTAATAAGGAAATTTTTGTCCCTATGTTTCGATCCAAAAAATGGGACATTACACTATCTTAATCAATTGAGTATAGGTATTAAAAGAATAATTCAAAATAACTTTTACTTAAAGAAAATAGAGTAATTAATCTAATTACTACTAGTTTCCACGGGTACCTATTACTTCCATGGACTGTAATTGATTAATCCTATGTTGTAGTGTGCATTTATCCTAACGTAATCATTGAACTAAATACAAAATAAAGCATTGAATGGTAAATCTTGAAATAACAATGAATTTCAATGTAAACAAAGAATTAGAATTTAGAACTTCAATACATGTAATCTAACTAACTATTATTATATGGAGTTGGAAGTACCTCAAGTGGCCCTTGCTTGAGTGCTACATTCCATAGTATCTTTAACTAACTCAACCAATCGGATAATCTAAACAATAATTTATTATAGTATATTAGACATCAAGACACAATGTAGAAATTGCTACCCAATCTAATTTTTGTAAAGATCTAGCACATATCTTCTAACTACTTCAGGACACCCTCCTAAATAGGGCCTATAAATTGTAAACAAACCTATCCATAAACATCAACTCTTCCTAGAATATAGGAAGAGGAATTGAGTTCATCAAAGTTGTAAAAATAACTTACTACTAGAAACAAGAGTGAAAAAACAAACAAGGATTCTACATCTTTTAAGAAAGCTTCTATAACATAGGAACATATTGGACAAATCATCCTCAAATGTCATAACTATCATTCCTATTCAAAACATACTTCTTCTTCTTCCAAGTTTATTTAGTGGATAGAATGCCACATGGATAATTGTGTCCATGACTCCCAACCATTGTCTTCATCCTATTCTGGAAAACATATTGGTGTTTTGCTTTATTGAATCCTTCACCCTATTGAACCATCACCCCTTTTCTATGGGTTAGAAATCCTTATGTTGTGGTTTGACAGGTCTTTGAGCTACAAGGGTTAGTTTTATTTCTAAAAGCATATTCATAGTTAATCATCATAATTAATCAATAATTTCTATTAAACTTATAGACATCCAAAATCCATACATACATTCATTAATACCATATACATAGTCTTTAAATGCTTGAAATAATTAAAAGGTGTATAAAAGGTCTTGGTAATGTCTTAAAAATCTTAGCAGAAATAAGATAGAAAACATGAAATTGCAGTAAGAAACTAGTTAATTCTATGGATTAACATTCCCCCCAACTTAAGCTTTTTCTTGTCCTTGAGCAATTTCAAGGCCGAATATTTTATTGCAATGCAGTTTCTTTGTAGTCCACTGTTCTGGTTACCCCTATCCCTTGCTTCAAGTAAAAGCCTTAATGGTCTGATATTCTCACCCACCTACCTTCCTTTGTTGTATTTATCTCTTGTTTCCTTCATGTCCAATGTGGGATAGGAAACAAAAGGAGAGGAGGATGAAAGGTGAGAGGAAGCCAAGTTATTCCATTTTTCAAGGCAACTATGATGTACTTATGTGTTCTTTGACTGCTACCACATAGCTGAAAATGGAATGGGGTTCCTTATTTTTGAGTTTTGGGGTAAGCTCCCTCCATCTATCTTAGGAAAAGTTAAGTGCCTACTTAATTGTTACTGCTGTAAATTCCTAGAATCTCTTGTAGTCTTTTTTCCTACATTCTCGTATTTTCACCTATAAGATCTATCCACTGATCCACCACTGCTTTTGGGTCTTTTGATTCTTCCCTCAATTGAAGAGGGGTTGATTTTTCTATTTAATGATATTCCTATTCAAAATGTCCCCTTAGATGTTCATTATGGATATAGGAAGCTAATGATTTGAGTTGAACATCCCCCAGGAACATAAGTGGGTTTCATTTAGTTTCATAGGGAAGAATCAAGTTGTGTAAATAGAATTCACACAACTGATCTTGCATTTCCACTGTAGAATATTGGAATACTTTTAAAACTAGTGTTGGTGAATTTGTGGCAAGAGGGATGTCACTAATTATCTGGCTAAACTAAAAAATAAGAAATTTTACTTAGAGAAACAAAGTATATACCTTGGCTAGAGGTTAACACCTCAATAATTAGACTATTTTGTCCACTAATTCTTCTATCTTTACCTTTAATTTATTAATCTTTGTTTCTTTTTTTTCAACCACTCTGGTATGAGTTTCCAATAATTAATTAATTTTTCCTCTTCCCAATATTTTTGCTTCTGATATTTAAATTATTTTGTTATGTTCCATAACACTATAGTGAGTGTCACCACAATGGAAGAATTAGGTGTCCTTGGGTATTCAATTGGGTCTACAAGGTATTGAGTCATTTTTCTCATTTCAACTATAGACAATTGTGCTAATTTTTCCAACCCTAACCCTTGCTACTCAAATTTCTGTAATTTCTCTTCCAATTCCCTAATTCTAGCATCCATGCTACTCTCCCTTTGTTGATACATTTTGAGATTCTCTTCTAAATCCTTTATCCTTTGTAAAGCCACATTTAACTCTTTATTTTCATATTTATCTTCTAAAAACAACTCTTCTTCCTTTTCCTAAAACTTTTCTTCATCAACCTCATTAGGCAACAAAAACCCTTCATTGGAGATAGGGCTATTCCAAGGTCTTTTATTCTTCCTTGATGTAAATAAATCCTCAAAATTAGAATTTGCACTACTACTTAAGTACAAGGGTCACAATGTCCTTGGTTTCTTCTCTTCACTGGGTATCATCTCCTCTTCAAGTTTCTAACTCAATTTCAATTTCTAAAACTTTCTCTTTATGATTACCAACCTTCTTTTTTTCAGTCATTTTTCATGAGGCGATGTGATCGCCTCTCTGGCTGTGTCTGCTTCCTCTACCTTTTCTTAGATGTAGAAGTGGATGTTGTACTTTTTTTTTGTTGTCATTTGGGCTTAAAGGGGCTCCTAGTAGATGCAGGGTTTTTCAGATGACTCTTCTGCTACGAGCTGACCCATAGAAGCTACAAGTTGTGCTTCTTGTGCTTCTAGTTCTACCTACCCATTAGTGTTATGGGTAGGTGAAGTAATGGGCGAGGAAGAGGATTCATATTCTTCTGCTACAACCATAGAGGATTCATTTACTTCATTTACCCTATTCACTTGTTCTCCCTTTGGCCTTATAGCAACATTATTAACATTATTGCAACCTAAAAGTCCTCCCAAGCTATATTAGGAAATTGAATTTTGAGACTTCTTTTGAATAATAGAGTAACTAAAGAAAAATACAATAACCCAGAAAAATTCCCCTTCCTCTTATATTCTACAGAAATTCTCTTTAATAGGTTATACAACAAATTAGGAACATTCACTAGTCATTGGTGGTGTAGGTGATTAAGAAGTTTAAAGTGTATAGTATACAAGAGAGACTACCTACCATCAAAAGTTAAGTATTTAACTATGTAAGAGGCTACAAAGGCCCTCCACCAAGGTAAAGAGAGTTGCTTAGTACCTTGAGCTGAATATTGTAGGTTCTCTCCTGGTATTTTAAACTCATTTCTTGCTGCAATGGTATCTACTCTAATAAAAAAATATTCTCCTACCTAGGTAGCCCTAAAACTTCTGCTACCGCTACCTTTGATGCATCCACTCTTAAACCCTTGAGTGTTGCTTCATCATTTTGTAGTGTGCCAACAAATTGTTGGGTGATTTCTTCATTAACTTCTGTCAACCAAAGGAAATGGTCCATCCAAATAGCTTGTTGTAAAATTGGAAGGTACTATTGGTCTTCCAATAATAGGTTATGCATTGTTGACTCCCTTTGTATAATATCACCTCTCATTCTACTAGCTAGATTCTACAGCTTGTAATCTCTTTATATTCTAAAATTTTGGATGTTACTGCTTCTTCTTTTGGTAAGATGTTTGAATGTTACTACTTCTTTTGCACTCTGTATGCTTCTATAGCAAATTATAATTGATAGCTTATGGAATTATTTGAGTCTTTGGACAAGGGAAATTTGGAAATGGAAAGAAATTTTGAAATGGAAAATAACAAAATGGTAGACTAGTATACTCCCCCCCAACTTAATTGGGCTATTTTTCCTCAAATAGCATGGTACAAAAAGGATGAGGAGAAAATATTTCCAAGAAATTATAGATAATGCATGTAATAAATTAAATTACATGTAAGATATCGAGATATTAAATAAATTAGTAGAAATTAATGTTTAATTATAATAAATAATATGAAAAGTACTTGAGAGTGTGGTAGGATAGAAATATGATGCATGTGAGGATATATGATTGCCATCATGCAACTATGGGGAATTATGGTTGACATGATGGAATTGAAATGATAGTATGACAAGAGGTTGCACCAAAGCAATATACAGTGTAATGAAGGCACATGGTATGGAAGGTAGCAAGTTGAAATGGAAGGTTGCACAAAGTATGTGATGATGACAATGTGATGGTAAATGAATTGTACAAGCGTGTAGTTGTTGCATGTCAGGGTGATGGGAAGGATGATAATCATTGATTGCTATGGGAAAATGGATTTTATGAAATGAAGTGGTATGGGGCATGTTGAAAGATAGAGTGGATGCTACAAACAATTGCAAAATAGGCCCCTCTGCATGTATATGCCTTGAGACATATTGTTATAGGTCCCGTCAGCATCTACTATATGTCTAGAAAAGTAAATGTTGATGATCGTAACCTATGAATATGTGTGCATGTGAGAATTGTTTCATGTGTAATCATACCTGGGAAATATCAGCAAGCGAGCAATGTGACTCATCTACTGAGACTTCACTTGATGTGTTATTTTTATCTACAGATAAATCTTTTAATTTTATATCATATTATTTTTGTAGAGAATGTAAGAAGTCACCCTGTTTTAATGGCTTCTTGTAAAGCTTTAGTCTGTGGCCATTTACTAAGAGTGAGAATCTTACTGCATCAATGGTGGTTAGCTGAACTGCCCCATTGGGAAAACATATTGAATCTCATAGGGGTCGAGCCATCTTGTTTGTAACTTTCCCTTATGGTATTTATACCTTGAGTCATAAAGCAAGGTCCAATCTCCCCAATTGAATTATTTAATCTTGATAAATTGATCATGTCGTTGCATCCTCTATTTTTTACTATTTCAATGTGATGAATTGCTTCCATGCATGTCTCATCTAAAACATTAATACTTCTTTCTATGTTGTAGATATATCCATTCCCAATTGCACTATTGTTCATAGAGTCTTATATTCAAACTCAATGGAAAGGTCTGCCTTTTTTCCATACACTTGTTCATATGGTGTAAATCTTGTTGTAGTCTTCCAGGTTGTTCTATAAGTCCAAACTACTTCAGCTAACCTTGTTGCCCAGTCCTTCCTATGAAGTTGTCCTATTTTTGTAAGAATACTCTCTATTTCTCTATCGGTAACTTCTACTTTACCATTAGCTAAAGGTCAACGCATTACTTCTACTTTGACGGTATAGAATGGGGTTCGAGGTAGCGCCCCAAAAAATTTTTTGGGGAAGGATAAATATTTGGTTTGTACTCCTTTTTTATTTATAAAGGGGTGTTCACATCGAGTTCACCAAAATGTAGAGAAGGGGGATTCACTACTCATGAGTCTCTTTATTGTCAAGAGATTCCCAAGGGGAAAACTGCCCTAAACTACCTCAGGGAACAATGCAAGAGTTCTAGAATCAGAAAGAACAAGCCACATAGGTTTTCTAGATAGAATAACAGGCTCTCGGCCAAAGTATGATAGTGCAAAAGAAGGATGATAGTGCAATGTGTTGGCATCTCGTAGGAACCAAAAAGTGAGTTTATCACAGAAAATAGCTAATTGACTACTAGTAATCGAATCGCTAAGAACTTACAAAATGCAGGAAAATGATAGAATGTAATAGAATTGAAGTGAAGTGAAGTAAAAATGATAAAGTTAAAGAGGATGAGAGATAGAAGAAGCTCACAAAAACCCAAGTAATTGAGCCTCCAACAAGTGAATTTCTTCAATACCTACATATGTAAAATCTAGAGAAAATGTTGGGGCTGTATAGGGTTTTTCCTCAGTCAAACCCTCGTTTTGGTGTTCCCACCTCCACAGACATCTAGATAGATAGAGAGAAATAAAGTATGTGATGAGTGATAAAAGCAAACCCCAATCGAGGAGGAGAACCCATATCACAAAATATAGGTGATAAAAGGAATCCTTGCTCGAGGAGGAGAACCCATATCATAAAATATAGATGCAATAGATAGGGGGCGTGTGAAATCCCGAGATGCTCAAGGGCACGAGATAAGCAAGGTATCAACTATAAGGCTTAAGGAAGCCAAAGGGAAGGATAGCTGTGAGGGCCAAGAGAGCTACAAAAAGCACTATAAGAGCTTGACAGTGTTGTTGTAACAAGTTGTATGGAGCTATGGAAGCAAGATAGCAAGAGCAAGAGAGGAGGAAAATGCAATAACCAAAGTTAGAGAGAAGCTAGAAGCACCAATGAAGTGGAAAGATAGAATTTAAATGGAGAAGAGGGAGGAAAAGAAGCTTCTAGAGCGATTACAAGGCGTCTCGGGTTGTTACAACTGACAAAGTTAGTTGACAAGCGGAAAATATGCTCCAAAACAATCGTTTGAACATTGAAAAATCATAGGATGCTAGCGCGGCAGGAGGACGTTCGCATGGCATGCTAGTGTCCAGACACATCACGCTACAAAACAATGAGAATGGGAAAAGCACCAAGTTTGACGCAAAGCTGACGTGCAAAGGTAGCTACTAAAAAGGGGTCTTGAGCATCTTGAGAGGGAAAAGGCTGATGCAAGGGCTAAAATGAGCCTACACAAATGCTAAGGGAGTGGACACTAAAGCAGATGCAAGAATGTATGTGAAATTGCAAGGGGTGCAATTTTACGACATTATAGGCATAACCAATATTCATTGACAACTGAGTTGACTTGATACATTTACAAAATTTTATGTTTTCAAAGAAAATGATATGGAGATTCCAAACATTAAGTAGGGGCATATAGTTTGGAATATATTCAATCTTTTTTGTCTCCAAAAATTGAATAAAAAACTCCTCCAAAGGAAGAAATTGAAACTTCATGAGAAGATGAAAATATGTTTTTGAAGCAACAACCAAAAGATGAAAGAGATTCAAATCAACACAATGAGTCATCAATTATTTCACAACGCAAAAAATATGAAAAAATGGATCATATGGACATGGAAAGAAGTTAGACTTGATGAAACTAGAAAAATATACACCATAAATTCATAGAAAGATAGATAGGAAGAAGAAAAGTCAATAGAAGAGATTCAAGATATGCTAGAAATGCTTACCTCGGAAGAGCAAGAAATCAGTAATTCTTTTGATTTAGAACCAAATTCCTTCAAACAAGCTCAAAATCTTGAAGTGTGGATAAAACATGAAAATTTAAATATGATTCCTTGATCAAGAAGGGGAATTTGGAGTTGGTTGATCCTCCATTGAAATCTAAACCCATAGGTTGCAAGTGGGTTCTTGAAATAAATACAAAGTAGATAACTCACTTGGAAAATATAAACTAATTCTTGTTGCAAATAGACAAACTTAAAAAGAAGGGATAGACTATGAGAATAAATTTTCATCTATAAAAAATGGACCACCATTTAGGATTTCCAGGTTTGGAAACAAAAAATGGATGGAAAATTCATAAGATAGATGTGGAAATTAATTTTCTCAATGTTGATCTCGAAGAATTTTTTTACATAACTCAACTTGAAGGTTTTACAATTGAAGATCAAGAACACAAAGTGTGTAAATTGGTAAAATCATTGTATGGTCTAAAACAAGACCCATGGGCATGGTATGAGAAGCTAACCAATCACCTCTTAAGCATGGAATTCAAGAATTTTGAATTTGAAGATGAAATTATTTTTGTCAAGATAGTTGAGAAAGTAGTTGTGTATCTAGTTGTATATGTGGATGTTCTATCCATAATAAGAAATAATGAAAGGTACACAAAAATGACAAATTAGAACTTGTGAAAGGTTTTGAAATGAAAAATTTGGGTCATATCCATTACTATTTGGGTATTAAATTTATTAAAAAAATCATGTATATTTTCCTCTCACAAGATAATATTAGTGAAATTATAAGTAAATTTAGAATGACAAATTGTAAACCACTAAGCACAACCATGAAACTAAATATGAAATTGAAATCAAATGATATTATAAAGTTTTAGTATGTAACTCAATATAAGTAACTCATTAAGGGGCAACCATTTGGTGAAATGGTGGGGCTTCTTTCCTACAATGTCAACAACCAAGGTTCAAACCTCGTGGGGTAACTCTCTACCGCGTCAATAATTGAGAGGCTCCCAAAATCTTGTATCTTGTCTTACCCATGGGATGTGGAGTGAGGCATTTGCATTCTTCCCAGGGGGTACATCCCTGGCTTGAATTTTTCTTAAAACATTACTAAAAACATCTACGAAAACATGTGTGAAGGCATCCTAGCTTTCACCAGGACTGTGATCAAGGTTTTGTGTAGGTTGGCATGGATAGAAGGAAGTGGCACATAGGCATGAAGTCTCAGGGAGGAGCAAAGGGAAAGCACCATTCATGTTTGGGGCAAGGCACCAACGATGGGGGAAATGGAGAGGGGCATAGAAGATATGGTCTATGCTTTGCTTCAAACCAAGATAACAATGTTCCGCCTACTTAGCAACTATCAAGGTATGTTCCTTTAGGGGAGGATGGTGTCATGCCTATTTCTTCTGCTCTTGACCTGGATGTCATTGTTGCATCTAAAAATCATGCAAACCCTTTTCATGAATGCTCTACTTTTTCTCTAGAACAAATCCATAAGAAAACCCTAGGCTGCCACTTCTGATGTCTCTGCCTACTCTGCCTTTTTCCCCCATTGTGGAGTAGACTCCTTGAACTGGCAGTTCCTCTATTTCTATTGGGGTTTCGAAGGTTTTTTTTACGATCCTTTGTATTTCTACCTCCCTGACAACCACATTGAGGATATTTCTAAAGATATTAAAAAATAATTATTATTCATGAGATGTCTACAAAGGGACCTACCTATTTCTTCTATCATTGAATGGGTGAAATCTACATGGAGAAACTTGTCAACTCCTAGGATTGAATCCCTAGATTTTGGCTTCTTTTTGCTCACTTTCAACAGTTTTGAAGATTGCAATTTTGTGGTTTAGTAGGGTCCATGGTTTTTTGGGAATTTTGGCCTCTTCATCTCACCTTGGACCCCCTTTTTTGATCCAGCTACAACAAAGATTATTTTTGTTCCCTTTGGATCAAACTCTACAACTTGCCCTTGGTAATGTGAAATGTGGATCTCATTTGCAACTTGATTAGTAATGTGGGTTCCTTTGTCAAACTCAATGTGGAAGGTATGCTAATTGTAGATTCTACAAGGTTTGTACAATGGTCGACATTTCTAAATCCCTCTCTCATTCTATCCCCATTCACTCTTCTCATTTGGACACAGTTTTTAAATTATGAAGGTTTACCCTTCCGCTATAGCATGATGGGCCATAAAATTGAGGCTTTCTCTCTCCAACACCAAGCTAGTCTCGGTTTGTTATCCTTAAAAAGTGGCTCAAGAAGGTTGGATCTCCTGATGCATATTTCATTTGGCGTAATCATCGCATGTTCTTGGAGTCCCAACCTATCTTAGGTCTGGATCCTGCACATCCTATGGTAGCTTCTTCTCCTATGATCCCTACCCATGACAATGATCTCGTGAACTTTCATGGATTGGAGGGTGACTATGAGTCTGAGGGCACCTATCCTTTTATGAATGATCTAGATAACATGAATTATGACAAATTTGACCATGACTTGATCTTGGCTCCACCTCAGAAACTTGGGATCTATCAAACAATAAGTAGCAAATTGAAGCCTAATTGTGATGGCATAAAGAGGAAAGTTGGGAGAAATTTGAGGCTGAAAAAAAATTGTATTGAAGGAAAGGAAGTTGTGGAGGAGGGCTCTCAATGGACCATGGACGCTCTCCTCTCCAGGAACAATAGAAGAGTTTAGATTCCCTTTGTGGCTGTGAATTATTTTCTTTTGCTCTTTGTTGTAGTTGTGTTATGTTTTCGGTCTCCTTCTTTCTCCTCTCATGGTTCCTTTTGGATCTCCTCTTTCTTATTTTGGCTCTTTTCTCTCCTTTGTTCCTCCTTTTTTTGTGTGGTAAAATCAATTTAATTTATTTTTTATGTTTAATAAAAGGGAGTGGGCCCTCTTCCCACAACTTACAAATCAATATATATATATATAGTAACTCATTAGAAGTTTTGTCTATGCAACCTAACAAAACCAAACATTTATTTTGTCATAGTTGTCTCTCTATATTAATGCAACATGAGAAAGTAATTATGCAACAACATAGAGGGTTCTTTATATTTAAGGGAAATCAAAATTTTAGGCCCAAATGCTCCAAGGCAACAAATTTAAAAATAGTTAGAAATTTTTATTTAATCTATACATGTGATTTTGAAGATGGGAAATCTTATTCAAGTTTCTTGATGAATATGGGATCAAATAATAATCATGTGGAAGTCAAGGAAGGAATCAATACCAACTATTTATTCAACAAAAGTAGAATATATTATAAATTTAAAAGTAACTAAGGGAATGCTATGGTGCATAAGGGTTCTCAGTGATTTGAGAAAATAGGTTTTATCCATACAACTCATGGTTGACAACACTTATGTGATGAAAATGATAATAAATTTAATGTTTCATGACCAAATCAAGCACATCAAGACCAAGTTCCATTTAGTTTGTCATTATGCGAAAGATTGCAGTGTCAAATTGATCTATTGTCCAATTCCATATCAACCAATGCATATTTGGAAGAAAAAAAATGGGAGACAACATTTTCAAAAAAAATCGAGGCATGTTTGGTCTCACTATAGCCTCTACGAATTGAGGGGGATGCCATACTATGTACTTGTTTTGTTAATAATCCTCATATTCTTATATAAGTCAAATTCATTCGATGATTAAAGAAATAGTCACTCTTGTTGGTATATTTGTACACTACTTATTTGAAGTCTTCATTTTTTAGATTTGCAATTTATTTCATTTTTATTTCTCATAGTTTAGTTTCATGACCTAATAATGTAATATATATAAGTTCACCAAAATGAACATTGGAATAAGACCCCCTTTACATGGTCTTAAGGTAAATAAATAATTAATATAACAATTAGTAAATACCCTAAAATAAAGAGCTAGGACTATAACTTTTAAAAAATAAAGATAATTTTAAATAAGAAATAAAGGAACTTATCTATAATCAAGATAAAGGAATATGCAATGCAAGATGTTTGAAAATAATTCATCATTGTATCTAAAAGGTTAGAGCATGTCAAATGTCTACATTGGAATTTAGAAAATGATATTTGTATGTCTAGTGTACTTTTGCCACTACATATCAAAAAATACCTATAGGTCTAAGCTTTAGATTGTAGATTTTAAAAAAAAATTGATTTATGATTTGATCAACTAGATGTTTATGATCTATAATAACTACTTAAGGTGTTTAGGAGCACCTTTGGGATGTTTAAAATGCAATAATTTTTTTTGTGTAAAACCCCTAGGATATTGATTCAACATCTTTTGGTACGATTTAAAAGTGGTCATGCATAAATGTCTAAATGTTGATGTAGTATTGACTCTAAGAAAGATGGTGCAAATATGTATGGATCTCTAGATTTCATATTCTAAAAATGAATTAGGGTATGTCCTTAAATACAACTCCAAAAGGTGTAAATGAAATATTTTATGCTTCAAAATAACACATAATGAGCACTTCAAAATGGGTCATCTTGGACCCTAATTTGATTTTTTTTTAATAGTTGAGATCATTTGCATAATTTATTAAATTGAATTAATTTAATTATGTGAATGTAAATATGAATCTTGATGGTGGATAAATAAATATAAGATTGGGATTGATCCTTCAAAATAAATGTAAATATAATTAAACCAATATCAAATTGTGTCTCAATTTTTATGTAGAAATCATCACTCATACATTAATCATTACATAAAAGATATTCATATTAAAATTAAAATTAACCAAAAAAAAAACAAAATACAATATATATAATTTTTACTATTACAAAAATAAAAAATCATTATATCTAATAACCAAAATAATAATCTCAACAAACATTAATTTTATATTTATTTTATTTTTATTTTAATTGAATCACTTATAATATCTATTTTTTAATTATACTTTTTGAAATAAATAATTTTTTTATACCAAAATACACAAAGAAATTGAGACCCAAAACTTTAAATTATCTTAATTTTTTCTCTGAAAAATCATTAGGGTATTAATTATTAGAGATATGATATATACCCTCATTACAAAATATGGCAATCATGTTGAAAAAGTGTTTGGTAACCAACTACCATGGTAGGTGGTCTACCACGTATTCAAGGGAAAATCATGGCTTGCATTTTGCTACCTCATGCACACGTAAGCATTCAAGTTGGACAAGAACTAAATGCACAACTAATGTTCATATATATAAAAAAAATTAATATATATATATATATATATTTTTAAGGATTGAAAATATAATTATAAGTTGAAATTGACAAATATAAAAAGAGGTTATAGTTTTTTATATTTGATAATATTGAGTGTCGATGTCATTCAGTTTATCATATAGAAGTGTTTAATTATTAGATCTAAAATTTTGGTATCAAATTTGTGCTACATATTCTTTTATTGATTTGTCTTCAATATTCATTCTATTTGAGACACAACACGTGCAATTACATCTTGGGGTGGCATGATTATATCCACCTTGATTGTGATTCTATCTTTTATTATTGTGCATCTCTAAATCTTGTGTTCTTGTAGTAATACTTGTTTTTTTAAGCTAGTGATGCTAAAAAGCTCTCTGGAGAGAGTCGTTATGCAAGTGTTGAAATATGAAGCTTCCTTGACATTGAGTTAAACCTCTTTGAACTGTTTTCATAATATTTGAGATACAAAAGAGACACAAATAAAGTATGTCTATGTGTGGTATATGTCGATAAAATATTAATACAGTGTTGATTACTTTAGATATGATTTGATGTCTATTAAGATGCTTTTAAGATATGTTTCTAAGATGGGTTGTAGTGCTTAGGGATTATCTTTAAATATGACATCTTAGGTACTAAATTTAAATATTTTGGCACGTACACTAATGGGTTGTGGTCCAATTCGGTGAAAGGTTGAACTTAGGATGAGTGAAAAGTGAGTTTCGATTAAGTGGATGCAATTGTTAGTGTAATTTTATTCAAAGGATAAAATCACATTTATGATCCATTCCAAAATAAGAAAATTGATATGAATTAGGATGTGTATGAACTGCTGAAGTTGCAATGTCTAACAACTGATGAATTTGTTTGAACTTGGCATCTTATATGTGCATAAACATATGTCAACTTATATACCAAAATAACATATGTTAAAATAAAACCAAAATTAATGTAAAACTAAAAGAAAAAAAGATAAAGTATACACTTTTCCCCTCAACAAAAAAAAAATCTAATATTTTTTTCTCATATCATACAACTATTTTGGTATTTTGGTTTTTATTAAAAACACCATTTGCTAAGATGTACACTACCCAATTTGCCATTTATTTAATATGAATATAAATAACAATTATAAAATAATAAACTCAAAGTTGTTGGCTTACATGAAAGACCCAACCCTTTTTAATTATAACTTCAAACTTTAAGTAGTAAATATATGATGATTGATGTTGGAAGGTTTGGGAGGCGAAGTAGAATTATTCTCAATCTTAGTGAAGCTCCTTACTTTATACAAATAATATAAAGTATATCTAGGTTCTTGAAAGTACTATTTTATTTCTCTTCGCATTCAACTACATTATTATTTTTATGGTACTTACATAAAATAAAATTAAAATCTGATTTACATAATAATTCATAATAATATTTTGTATGATTAGGATTTTTTATAATAGTATTTTTATCATTTTACTTCTTAATATTATATTTTCATTTATATTTTTATATATATTCTTTATTTATATATTTGTTCTGTATTTAAAATTATTACTATTTTTGTTATGGTTTATTTTCATATTATTTAAAATTAATTTATGATATGTGAGAATAAATTTAAAATTTAAAATTCAAATATTCATATTTAAAATGTAATTTTTTTATTCTTTCTTATTAATTATTATGAGATGATATGATATATGTTTGTGCAATATATTATTATATTTTGGTATTTAAAGACATAATGTATTATTAATTCATATGTAAGAAGTATTCAAAAATCAAGAGAATTTAACAAGTACAAGGTAAAATTATTAAAATACACTAATTTCCTAAAGCTCAAAGAATCTTATTTGCATATAGACCATTTGTATGTTGACAAATGTTGTCTTTGAATCTTCACTCCAAGACATAAAATCGACACATCTAAGGGTATGACCTAGGAGAACTTGAACTTAATCAAACAAATTCATTAAAGGTATCTATAGACACCTTAGTCCTTACAATTTTTATTATACTCAACAATCTAACATGACTTTATGCTTATAATACATACAAAGAATTAAGCCAATGACCTTGTCATCACTAGTGTACCTATTCATGCCACTATGAGAGACTATTATGTATACAGTCCCAAAATGCACTTTTGACCATATTTATTAATTAATTGAATATCATAATACAATATTTTTTTTTCAATTAATTAATAAATATGGTCAAAGGTACAATTTCCAAGATAGACGTTTTCTTATGAGAATATTAATACATGATTAGAATTAGCACGTATAGTCTTACTTATCTCATAATTCTTATTGTTTGTTATGTAATTAGACATTTTAAGATTTCAATTATTCATTTAGTACAAAGCTTTATATAAAAAATTGACACAATTTTAATCACTCACACTTAATATTTATATATTCTTTTAATAATTTTATTTTTATATATTTTTGAAATGGAGAGTAAATTATTCTTGATGTGGATTTTAAAATATTTTAAATATCTTTTAAATTTTTATTTTAACATTTTTAATTAAATAATATTAAATTACAATAAAATAAGCAACCAAGAAACCCGTCCTCCTTGTTAAGAGATATTTAGCCATGGTGGGGAATATAAAAACTTCATTTATTTCCGTGTAGGGAAGGAGAAAGAAACAAAAGATGACGTCAACAACAGAAAGTGCCAAAAGGAGACGGACACGTCAACGGCCTTGAAATATTTTTATTATTTTTGAGATTCCTTTTCATTGAAAAGTAAACTTGGCAGACCGGGCATTTCTTTATTTATTAAACAACAAATTCATGAAAAGAAAAAATAGTATTTTTTTAATAATCACAAACTTTTATACATTCACATTATTCTTGTCGTAAGTTAGGTTTTATTCGTTGAAAGATAACTTGTGGTGGGGAACATAATTATTATTACTAAATCACACACATCAAGTGATAGCGACGTTGAAATCTAGTTCACACTTAGGAGTTAGTGGATACATACTTTTACTTTAATTATTCTTATTCTTACTTTATTTCATCCAATGCTTCCAATGCACACCATATCTTTAATTATCATAAGGGGAAACTCCACTACCTTGCACTTTCTATCATTTCTTTTACTTTTATTTAGATTTTTGGGTGATATGGTTTAGTATATAAATGATTTATTCTTGTGTGAAAGTTTGGCAATTAATTTGAGTTTTGATTAAATTTAAAGATTATTCATTTTTTATATATATTCTTTATGTTTAGTTGAGGATCAACTATTTCGAGGCGTTTTATGTTGAAGATCAATTATGGATAGTAGATTGTCGCTCTAGACTGATATACTAGGGGTAGAGAACATGAAAGAGACATTATTGAAAATATCATTTTCAACCTTCCTTTCGCATCTTATAACTATAATTGGAGAGTATGAGATACAACTCTATTATAATCTCTATAAGGGTTGGGGGTAGCTATAGTTGGTACATGTAGATGGGGTTGGGGTTGTCAGAAAAAGATAGGGTTGGGGACAACTATAATTATAGTTGGCACATATAGATGGGGTTGGATTGTCACAAAAAGATAGGGTTGGAGAAAACTATAACTATAGTTGACACATATAGATATCGTTGGGGGATCTCATATCCCACATCTATCATGTCTATAACATATTTTTATATATGGAGTTCGGGGCATTTGATTTAGGTGAAAGTTCAAAGTTATGTCACACTTTTATAAATGAAATAATCAAATACTAATCTAAATTTTTAACTTGAATCACTATAAAATGATATATAAATTCTCAATTTTAATGATGTAAACTAATCAAATATAGAATTTCTTTTTGTGTATTTTATGTTTGTATTTTCTTAGAAAAAATAAAAAATTATTTGAATTTAGTTTTTTATAAAATTGACATTATAATTTAGTTCTAATAAAATGATGAAACATGAGGTTAAGTGGGACATCATTCTTTATATAGTAAAACTTGTAATTTTGTTTCAATTCTTTTTGTACATTTAGACCTTAAAACTTTAGGCATGGATTATTTTTTCAAATTTTGATAAATACATATTTAAATAAATCTTAAAATTTGTATCTACTAAAAACATAATTGTTTTGATGGGATGTCACTTTTATTTTAATTATTTATCCAAAATATGAAAAAATGTCATCTTGAAATGAAATCTTTTCTCTTGTGCATCATATTTTTTAATTATTTTAATAAACTTTAGTATTTTTCCTTGATAAGACAATCAACTTTATATGTTGGTGTTGATGAATTACTTTTAGTCCTCTCAGTGATAAACTTTAGAGAGATTAATTATGATGGTGAACCATGGAGGAGAAATATCATTCTCTAGTCTTGGTCCTCTCAATGGTGAACCATTTGATGGATATTGCCCACCTTGTTTTCAAAAGCATTTTGTTTCATGATTTGTTTACTCATGTGAATGAGTTTTGAGCTATAAATGTTATTTATAGAGGGATTATTTGAGGAGTGTCAAGGATGGTTTTGAAATATTCCCTTGTTATGGGAATAGATCCTTTGGTTTGATCTTCCTTCAATTTGAGAGGCTTACATCCTAGTTAGTCTATTGATACATTATGTATTTTGACCTTGGAATTAAATAGTTGGAAGTTGTGGAGGCTTTTTTTAATTGTGGTTTTATGAATGAGATCCCATTTATCACAACTTTAGCATATGGTGTTGTAGAAGGACACAGTACATGGTTTTTATTTGTAGGTTCTATCTATGGTATTGTGCTTCTTCTTGGAGGTTTATCTTCACATGAAATTAGAGTTGAGGATTGTATGGAGCCATTGTGATCACTTTGTTTGTGGTCAATTTTTTATTATTGTATTTCGTTATTTATTTTTGTGGTAATAGCATGGAGGCTCTTTAATATTTATCTTTCATAATGTGAAGAATTTAGGAGAGTTGTGGAGATTGGCCATGAGAGATTTGTGTTGCAATGGTTTAGTTTACAATTTTTTATATATCATTATGGATGTTCTGTGGTACTAGATGATATTGATGGCATTTTACACACCCTTCTTGTGTGTTATATTGTTGGATTTTTCCTTTGTTGGATGTTATCATTACACTACAATATTGAGGTTCTTCGAGACTTCTTTATATAGAATAGTGTATATATAGAGACTATGATTGTGAAATGGATTGGATATGTTGATGGAATAAGGTCTACTTGTTATGATGAGTATACAGGTTATTTGTGAGAAATGGTTAGTTAGATGTGTTAGTAACTAGTGGTGGTTACCATTCTAGCTATGGTGATTAATTCTTAGCAACTACTCATGCCTATTTGTTACCATTGGATTAGGTTTTTATGGTTGGATGTTGAGTTGAGATAGGATTCATGCTTCTATGTGACATTTAGTGTGGCATATCTTTTGGATAGGATCTTATCTTTTGTGCATTGGCATGATAGAGGATGAGAGAGTTCTTGTTTGAGATGGTGGTCACCTTGGTAACAATCCCACTGATGTATAACAATCCTTGGAGTACTTGGATTTTGTATGGTATATATTTGCTATAAAGATCATTCCCTTGGTGTTTTAAATCACATTTAACCCCTTATGCAATGTCTATAGCAAGTGGGAGAATGTTGGGAAACGTGTGTTGTACACTTTGCATAATGCTTATAATGTAAAATTAATATTTAATTTTGGTGCATCTAAAGAATGTCGAGACACATGCATCACATGGGATATCATTCTTGGAGACACTATGTATGTTCTATGTAACATTAGGATAAATATTTAATGTATGTCAAATCAAAAAAGTATTTAATATTAGAAAATATTAATACCAATTGGAAAAATTATTGCCAAAAGTTGATGTGAGCATCATGGTTCTCTAAGCTCATGGTTTAGAGGTGCATGGCACCACTTGGTAGTTTTGTGCAAGCTTTTTTCTATAAAAGCAAGCACATAAGTAGTTGTTGAGTTGTCTTGTGTAATTTTTGGCTCATTGGCTAAGGTTGGATTGAGTGTCTTTTGTAGGTCCATATATAAGGAGAGGAAGCATGGATTGGCATGTGTGGTTACATGATTCCCATTTGTTTATTCACATGGGGTGCAATTAGAGAGCTTTATTTTTCATAAGCCTTGCATGGGGACTCTATAAGTTTATTGTAATATTTGTTAAAATGAGATAATACATTGAGTATGTGAGTGCTTTTGGAGGATGTAATTTTCCCTTTTGAGGGTTTTTCTAGGGTACATCTAGTGTAATTATAATGACGTGTTTTTCTATTCTTTTATCTTGTGAATTCTAAATGTTGATTTGCATACTTTTCTCTCTCGAGTTATGTGGAAATAGTTTACTATGGCTACGTGTTTCTTTTTAAAATTTACCTACTTTCCTTCATATTAGAGCACTTCAAGAAGATATGAGGCCTAAAGCACCACAAGTGGCACATCAAATTTATAGTACCTAAGTGTAAGGGTCTTGCTATCTATAGGCTTACAAATGATTCATAAAGGAACCAACTATACATGTGCCAAGGAAATAGGAAAAGAACAAAGGAATTATGAATGAAAGATCTAAAATTACTTCATCTTCAAAGGGTCCTCAAATTTTGGTACCATTGAAAGATAAAAATGCTAAACAAGTTCAAAATATACATGTAGAATTTCCTTGAAAGAAACAAAATCAATGACTAAGAAAAGACATAAAAATTGAACCTCTTTTAAGAATATTTACCAAGAGCACTATGTTGATGGTGATGAGAGATACCTAGTTGAGGATATGATGACCCAACATGAGGACATTGTGTTTCATGATTGGGATGAGGATGATCTTATGGGGAAAGATTCTTCCTACATTATTGGTTGAGATTTTAAGTTTTTTGTTTCATGTCCTTTTCTTTTTGCTTTTATGTTTGAATTTATTCATGTTCTTAGTTAGAATGTGGAAGATGCAAAGAATTCTTTTGTGGTGCATATTGAAACAACTATGAATATGTATTGTAATGTTTATGTCACTTCTCTTTTATCTTCTCTATGTTTTCTTTTATGTTTCACTATGGATTTGTGATGATACAAAATAATTAGTGATTAGCAACTGGCCCTCATCATATTGATTAAAAATATACTTGTCTTTGCGTTTTGACTCACTTTTTACTAAGTCATGTTTGTTGTGTTCACCCTTCATTGTAGCTTCTATTATCTTGTCATTTTTGAGCTTATGCTTTGATATGCTTGTCTTTTTATACTCATTTCACCTATTATGTGTTTTGTTTACTTGTATGTCTTTCACGTGTTGTTTTTTTCATGATATATGTCATGTCTCCTCACTTGGAGCATCCCTTTTATGTTAACTTGTCTCTTTGAGGATCCTCTTATGCACAATATCACATGCTTAATTCACACATTATTACATGATCATATTATACATTATACAATTTGTCTATGCTTAGATGTTTTTTTCATCATCTTCATTATTATGACTTGATCCTTATCGTCAACATTGAGGGTGTATTGTTGTATCTTATTACATATGCTTTCATGTTTATATCTTAATTATATTATCTTGTGGTTCTTGCATGATGATCTCCATGACACCTGTTGCATAATTATTGAGCTTTACATGATCATATCTTTTACACATTACTTTTTCTTCTCTCCTCTAATTCCTTGCATCTTTTGTATGCAACCAATTGAAATTGGGGCATATAATAGCTCATTAATATTATTTAATGATTATGATTATAATGACCATCTCATGTTTATAATGGCTACTTTGCAGCCCCATATCACTTTACATTTGTTGCATACGAACCTTTGTGACCATATCTCCTTTTATTTTGCTTTTATTTCCTTGACACTATCAAGTAGTTGTTTGTAACTATTTCAAATTGCTATTAGATGCTACTCATGGAAATTTATGCTTTTGAGTTCAATGATGATCATTCTTTACAAAGAGCATATGTGTAATCTTTATTTGTATCTATATTCTTTTAACAAATACATGTTAATCAATGATAACAAGTTTCCACAATCCATATTGATAGTTGTTAATTGATTTCTGGATTCGATTGTGTGATTAGTTTTTGCATCAACATTTCAGATCACACTTTGTGATCCATCATAAGGATAGAAGAGAGCATAAGGAGTAAAAAATGAGTAGTTGTAGACTCAACTATAAGGCATAAAAAGGTTTGAGAGAGGGAGGAGAGAGAAAGGTAGGCACAAGAATAAGACACTAAAATTAAAGAGAATAAGAAAGAACAAGAAAAAATCAAAATCAAAATTAGAAAAAGTTAAATAATCTTATCAAGTATTAAATAATTGAGAACAAAGAGAACAAAAAGTAAAAACACAAAATAAATAATCTTATCTTGCATTAAATTCAAACTACAAAAAGAGAACAAAAATTCAATACAAGACTTAAAAAATATTATCTTGTATTAAATTCAAACTTCAAAAAGAACACAAAGTCAATACAAGAAATAAAAAATCTAACAATTTGAAGAAAGTAAGAAAATGGAAAATAAAATAAAACAAGATAAACCAAAAAAATCAAAACTAGAAAAAATTCAAGATCACAAGATATAAAAAGAAAACAAGAAAAATCCAACAAGAACAAAAAGTCAATACAAGAATTAGAATTAAAAAATCTAGCAATTTAAAGAAAGTAAGAAAATGGAAAATAAAAGAAAATAAGATAAACCAATAAAAATCAAAACTAGAAAAAATTCAAGTTCACAAGATATAAAAAGAAAACTAGAAAAAATAAAGAGCCAACTACTTAGTTGGAAGAGCATAGTGCTGACATCAAGCATGAACAGGTGTTCAAATTGTTGGTATTTGTCATTGATGTCATTGATCGGTCTGGTATTCTTACCTTCAACTTATCCTTTGTTCCGACAACAGTGTTACCAGCATAAGTTTTGGTTTGGCCCTATTCAGTATAGTGTGGGATATCTTTTTGCATCTATGCCAACATCGCTAACATCTTGTGTAGCGTGTTCACCCGACTCTATCTCTGATGCAAGTTGACTAAGTAGATATGCAGATCTGGTATTTATACATATATGAAGTGGCATAAACAAATACATGTTAAGTTATGATGTGATATGATATGATAAGTGATAGTGATCAGTTGTGTTACATCCCTCACATTGAGACTATATGTTTGGTTATGTATTTTGAATGCAATGTTAGTTGCAAGTAATTGTTTTCATGTGAATGAGAATTGAGAATAAAATAGTTGTTTTATCTATCGTAACTGTAATGTAAATGATCTTTCTATATGCAAGTGAATTTCTTGTTCATGCGAAAATGAATGTGATCATGAGATTATATTTAATATATATATATACCTTTAATTACTTTAAAGATATTTTAATTGATTAATAAATAATATAATTAAATATTATTAACTTGGAAGAGGAGCAATCGATATTGAATATCAAATTAAATTTGGAAATATTAATCTTGGCATCGAATATTTCTTTAATTCAAATTTGATTGGCAAGAGTTGGCGTCGGGCATTGTGGTGGGGTTTGGCAGCTCATCACCCGCGTTTGGGAAACGCCCAAGATGGGGCAGATTGAAAGTTTCTAGAAATGGTTGGGAGGACTCGAGCTTCCTTAAGAAAATTATGTTTTCATTCTTTTAATTTATCATCTTGGCTTCTACTCGTATTTTTTTCTCTGTTGGTCGAGCCTTGTTCTAGAAGGACAATCACAATTCTCTATTGCTTTTTCACTCAACTCAATTTCCATAATTTTCTTTCGCCTGAGTAAACTCTCATTATTTTGTATCTTGAGCTTTCTCTTCGTTTTCCATCATATATCATCTATGTTGGCGTTATCTTAATTTTATTATCTAAAGATCAAACCTTTGGAGCCGTTTGAAGGAGTTTTGAGATTTCGTTGCCTATCTCTAATCCGTCAGAGTGGTGTTGAGTTTTATTTTTGGCATTCCGTCTTTGTTCCTTTTCTCGGCTGGAAGCGTCGGCGTTCTTTGGTTGTCGAAGTAGCTGAGCTAAGAGTTGAATTTCTCAAGTTTCGAATTCATTATCTTCAGTCAAGCAAGTAACGAGTTTTTCCTTTAATGTATTGATATCGATGTTTGATACTTGTGCAATTTCTGTGTTGGCTATCAATCTGGTTATGGTTTTCCAGTTTGAAAACATTCCTCTCTGAAGTGCATTAGACTTGTTGCGAATTGCATTTCCCAATATTGCATAATATATGGAACAATGTAGTTGCAAATGAGTTTCATACCGATCTGGGTTCTCTCGTTGATCTCATCAGTTGATACCTTGTTTCTCGCATTTATTCCTCTGTCATCAATGTCGACCTTGAAGTCAATCTTTCAATCAATTATATTTATGTTTCCTCTGTCGGTTGCGGGCTTTAATTGAAATCTTGATCCTTTGTAAAGAAACCTGAAATGGTTTTGGATTTCTTATTCTTTTCCATGTTGTGATCAAACCTTGTCTGAGTATTTGAAGATTTTGTTGGGTTTATAATTTGAAATTACTCTGAATTAGTGGGATCTGAGGGAAACAAACTAAAATTTCCATTCAATCTCAATCTAATCAGCAAACTGAATCTTGACCTAGTTCTCATTCTTCCTGTTGTTCAGAGTTCTTCTAAATATATATAAAGTATAATTATTGATATTTTGAAATCCTCTCATATTCAAATGCATTCACTTGATGGTTAAGATATAATCTTGAACTAAAAGGAATTGACAAACAAACTTGCTAATGTAAAATTTGACCTTGATCTAAGTATTATCATGTCGAGCAAGGGTGAGAGTGCTAACGGCATAGGAGTGTCAGAAATATTGGCACAGGAGTGCCAGTATTATTAAAATCCTTGGCCAAGGTACGATGCTAGATTCAGCATTTGTCAGCTTTCAAGTACCAAATATACCACTGATTAGAGTGACCTTTCTATAAGTTGGGAGGTACCCTTAGTACAGTCGATCAGGAGGTATAGATCCTTGACACCAGGCTCAGAGGCATGATGATAATTTGATCCATGTTGATTATCTTCTTGAAGGGATGGGTTCTTCAGTTGAAGAAACTCAGGGGACCAGTAGGTCTTGGCTGGACGGAAAAGCCCTTGATGATGTTTCTCCTTCTCTCAATGATAAAGTTGTTCAAGCAATTCATCATGATGGTGATGTCAAATTGTAATTCCAGGTATATGCATTCATCAATTTAAGATTACTATTAATGTTGCAATAAATTTTATTTTCTTTAAGTTAATTGTCTGTATGTAAAAGACTGCAGTTGATTAGTTAGACAGTTACTTGATTCATTCAGCTAAAATGAAAGATCTGAAATTAGTTAATGAATATTAAGAAGTTATTTCTTTCCTCAGTTCGTTAATTGGTTAAATGGGAATCCTAGATGGATTAGTTAGTTAGTTATTGTCAGATGAAATTTGGCAGTTAGTTTTCCATTTCTTAAACCATAGAATGATAGCTATTACATTTGTTTCATAGTTGTAGTAATTATTCATTACTACCCGGAAGCAAAGAAAAGTAGTTATTATCCTTCTGTAATTTTCTATTATATGTTTACAGTTAATAGTTTTCCTTTAAGCAGGAAATGGAAGTTTAAAAGTTAGTTGATGAATTGTATGATGTAACGACATTGGAATTGATTTTCTTTTCCATCTAGCTGCAAAGGAAACCCTAGTTTGACAATTATTTAGTTATTGATCTTCCATGAATCGGTTGGTGGAAACAGTTAGTTGTTTCAATTCAACTGAAACTAAAAACTTAGATGTTAGTTGAAATTTAAATTGATTCAATTGAAATTGATTTGGAAACTCTTGAAAGAAAACAGGTTAGTTATATTCAACAGAAAATTGGTAGTTAATAACAGAAGATGAATTTGATTTGTTACAAGTTGATGTATAGTGTGAACTGATATATATGTGCTATAGTAGTATAGTTTAGAGTTTTGAAGATCTTTGAGCTTCAGCAAGAACTGTATTCATGCATTTGCAGATGTAATTATAGCAGTTCAATTTTGTAATATATACTTCGGTTGTAAGTCGTCTCTCAGTTGTAATAGTTGGTTTTTGTATCTAGGGCAGTGAGCCACCCTATATTTTGTAACCGGTTACTTAATACTTGAGAGTTAACCCTCTCTGTGGTTTTTCCCATCTTGGTGTTATGTGGTGTTGTGTTAGATTGTTTTTTGTTTGAAAATTTTAATTATGTTATGGGTGTGTGCAAGAAGTTGAGTCCACTTTTTGGCCAAAAAGTGGAAGTGTTTTCCCTGATTTTCAGTATTTGACACATTTGACCTTAAAATTTGAAGCACTTAGAGATGAAATCTTTAAAAAAGTCACTAATCATAAAATGTAGTGCTCGGAGTCTAGTTTCCAAATATGTAATTTATTTCAATACCCAGATTGTACAAATGGAGTTTCAATAGGCATTTCAAAAAACCACTGTTTAAAAGTCATTTTCTTGTACCATACCATGCACGTGTACGACATCCATATTTTGACTTAAATTATCGTATTTTTCTAAATCCTTTTGGGAAAAGTTTTATGACTCACTAAACCTTGCTCTTGATATTTTTTTGTAATTTTTTATTGAATTTTTTTTTTTTTGTTAATTTTTTATTAGGCAGATTTGTTGTTTTGAAAAATCGTCATGTACGACATGCATAAGATGACCTAAACTTATCATTTTTTGATTTTTTTTTTTTTCAAATTGAAAATAATTGTCTTAAGTTTGCTCTCGTGCAATCCGTTTGTCAAAATGTTATGTTGATCAAAAGTTATTCAAATAGTAAAAAACTCTTATATTTAAAGTTTATGGACCAATTTTATTAGAAATTAATTGAAAAATACAAAAAATAATTCAATTGCAAAACAAATTACATATTTAGAATTTGCATTGTTCGATCTAAAATGGGTTTTCATTTTGTCAGAAAATTTTTGAAAAAAGGTTGTCAGCCATATGTTCAAAGTCGATATTTTTCTTTGACATTGTTAGGGCGTTCAATTTGCAGGTCAAACCAGGTTGAAGGCTTAGGTTCGGACTTCCAAAGCTTTTCCCGAACCGAAAACCTTGGCAAAAACCCGCCCACGATGCAAAACAAAATTCAAATTTTAAAAAACGGGATCCCAATTATGACACGGGATCCCGTTTACTAATAAATGGGATCCCGTGTCATAATCAGGATCCCGTTTCTATTTCGACCATTGTAAAGGTAATGGGATCCCGTTGCCTTTACAACGGCTCGCAGAGTTGATTTCAGTGAACGGGATCCCGATTATAGAGCGGGATCCCGTTTATTACAAAACGGATCCCATTACGTAATCGGGATCCCGTTTTATTATAAACGGGATCTCGTTTTATAGACGGGATCCCGTTTATATTATTTAAAAAACATTGTTCACAAATACTGTCAACTCTGCAACTCTGCAACTTCACATGTACGGCCGAAAGCACTAAAAATCAATTATTTTTCATAAGTTATTGTATTTACAGGTGGTCAATTTGATTTTTTGTTGATTTTATTAAAGGGAGCATCGTCTACACCATTTTTGAAGTGAATTTGCAATATGGATTGAATTTTTCAAAGGAAGCATAAAGAAAACAATTTTTAAAGTGGAATTGTGGTAGTTTTCTATTTGTTTTGAGGAACACAAGAGGAATAATTTTTCCATAATAGGTATTCAACTTCCAATTTGGATTCAATATTTTGAAGTATTTCACTATTAACATTCATTTGTGCTTGAGAATTTTATAATTATGGGAGATAAATT